>JBAJNP010007478.1:0-22489 GCA_036877545.1 Yasuhikotakia modesta | reverse complement strand
ACCAAGTATTGAGTGCATAACTGAACATAAATATTTGAAGGTTGACTTTTTTTGTATTAAAAACATTTTTCTTTTATTGGTCGGATGAAATATGCTAATTTTTTGAGATAGGAATTTTGGGTTTTCATGAGCTGTATGCCAAAATCATCAATATTAAAACAATAAAAAGGCTTGAATCTAAAATATATGAAAGTCTAATGTTTATCAGTACATTACAGAAAATAATGAACTTTATCACAATATGCTAATTTTCTGAAAAGGACCTGTATATAATACACACAAGGTTAGTCTTTTATTCCCAAAAATATTGGTGCCTGTCAATTTGATTCTCTCTGGAATAAGCATACTTCATCCAAACTTCCTGTTTGCAGAGCAAACTCATCAAAATGGGAAGGAAAAGTATTACTGTTAAGTCCTTTAATGGGGAAAATGTTTCTTTGTTCCTAAACTATTTGCTGAATTCGCTGTGTTTTGCCTGCAGTGCTGCTGGCGATGGCTGCTGCGGGCGCTTACCTGATGTGGCGGAACTGGCAAATCAAAAACAAGAAGAGCATGAACTTTGATAACCCAGTTTACCTGAAGACCACAGAAGAAGATCTCAATATTGATATCAGCCGACACTCTGCCTCTGTTGGCCACACATACCCTGCTGTGAGTTATTTTTATTATCTGTGCTAAATCAATAAATATGTGCACTTTTTTTGAAGCAATTATGTAATTTATGCATTTCAGTCCAAGGCAATTACCTAATCTATGGCCAAAAGCCTGTAATTATCCGTTTTATGTTTTTATATTTTATGACAGAAGAATTTTTGCACAACATGAGCATTTTCAAGAACAGCCAGTACTTAATGTTGCTGTTTGTTTGCTTGCAGATTTCAGTGGTGAACACAGAAGATGATTTGTCATAACCAGAGCACTGCTCCAGTTTTTTTTCTTTTTGCCACAGCACCAACGGCAACTGCTGCGAATTCAGCGGCCTCACAACCAGATGCCTTCTGATGTGCATTACGTTTATTTTTCTCCTGAAGGAAGTGATTTGTGGTACAAGAGGACGTTTGCTTGAGTGTGCTTCAAAAGTGTCAGAGTTCTGAGGGCATGGTTTTCACCTCCACATACAGCATACAATTGTCCCAAAATTATTACACAGCCTTAATTCCTGTTTCGAAGGATATTGGTGGCATTGCTGGAAAACCGGAGTCCAAGTCTGCAGTCACGTGTGTCTGGAATATTTAAATGAAACGCATATTTTAGACGGTCATGTCTCTAAGTGCATTTTGTTTTCCTGTTGAACGTTTTTTCCCAGAAACACATTTGTATGAAGTTATTGTGTCTTTCTGGGGAAAAGGCTCTATAGGATAAAGTGCTGTTACACCATTTGTAAAACACTGTAAATCTCTCTTGAAAACATAATCAGGACTCCTCAAGCACTTTGGTCAAATGTTCCTTTGTAAATAAGATTGTATACATTTGACTGAGACAATTTTGCTATGGTTGGGCATTGTACCAGGGTAGAAGATAATGTTATTTAAAATAAGTTTGTTAAAACTATTTTGTATGTTTGTGTGCCGTTCCTGTGACCTTTTATAGCAGTGTACAGAGGAACAAAATGTTCTGTATTGTGAAAACATTTGCAAACACTAAATAAAATGAAGCTTTAAATTAAGTTATTGTCAGAAAACCATGTCGCAATGATCATATAAGTTAACAACACATGGATGTGATCCCTGTCTGGTGATGACAGGGATGGTGGATTAAAATAATCAGTGGAAGCGAATTGCAGTGCAAGAATAATAATTGTATTGTATTAGTGCTGGAAAGAAAACGGACAAAATGAAATTAAATGGACAAGATGTCCATTTTATTCAAAATACTTTGTGTATAAAGGTTCAAACGCACAAACTACAGCACCTGGCTGTGTGGTGAATCTGAATGGTCACTAAAGTTCAGTGGGTTTGGGCTCATGTTTTCTGTAGATTTGAATCTTTATATACCCTGAGATATAACTTTCACATGTATTTTTAGAATTCTCTGTAAAAGCTAACAGAGATGGTTGGGATGCAGTTCAGCATCTTTGAGAAACGCCTGTCATCAGTATATGCATTGTCACGTAGTATAATATTCTCTTAAAGATGTGTGAATGTAAGGCAAATGAAAGACATCAGGGTTTGGGAATGTGTGGAAGAGGGTGGTGATATTTAAACCCTCTATCAGCAACTTCCTGCAGTTGCTCAGGGATGTGCATAGGGCATTACAGACACACAACCTCTACGCCCTCATTAATCAGTGCAGCTCCTGCCTGACAGGACACTGATACTAGGATCAAGCTTAAGGGTTTGAAGGCAAAGCCTTGAGGTCACAGTCTCTGCTCACAAAGACTCTGAGCTTCTTGTTGGTCAAAACTTCAATGCAGAAACAGAATGGGGATGTTTATGTTGTCCAGCCCTCGTAAGCTTTCCTCTCCAACTTAAAAAATCATCTGGATTTCAAGGCTTTTGCATCAGCAAGCAAAATGAAGAAAGCTTCATATCTGCATTTGCCTGCATATCATTTGACATCATTCTCAATTGAATCTCCATCCTATTAAACTAATTCTTGGGCCACTTACTATACAAAGCTGAAAGCTTTTGAATTCTCTATAATTAAAGGGAAAGCAAAGTTTGGAAAAAGAGCAGCAGTTGTTTGCAAGCACTTCTAGAATGGGATGTTACCATATTTATCCACACGTTTTGAGTAAGAATGTTTGAGTCGACTCATTTTTAATAATTACTTTTTTAAGTCTGTCCTTAGTAAGTACTTTTACCAAATGCTTTTTCAGTTTAATAGGGGATGCATTAACTACCAGTCTAGGTTTAAGAAATACACACTGCATCCGAGTACGCTTTGCATTTAATTGCTTCTGGTTTACTCAGTTATTAAATCCTATATTCAGGTATCCCACCCACATTTTTGTATCCCCCTCACTCCAGCCCTTACAAATCTGTGGTAAATTAATGTTCTTCTTGAAAAACAATTTAATTGTTCACATTTAGCAAGTTAAAACTGCAACAACAGTCTTTGTTTACTGTACTTACAGTAAACAAGAGTACTGCAAGTCATGCCATGATTTTTGGCCAACATTTACATAATGGGAACTAATCTTAACATAAGATTCTTAATCAGTTCAAGGTTTAACACCCTGTCAAACACAAGCTCATCTTAAATCTGCAAGTTTCAGTAACAAGCCAATTAGATACCAGCTGCTTTCCTTTGGAGAGGAACTAACAGCACAGGGTTGTTCTCAATCTGCACTGTCAATATTGGCCGTTTTATTGTTTGGAGCTTGTGACTTTAAAAGACCAAAACCTGTCCACCTAAATGCTGGTCATTGCACCAGGAATGCAAAAGACTCGGTGACAGATAGAAGCAGGAGAGCAACAAAATTAATTTCAAGCATGGATGCTTCCATTTCCCCCACTTCCCAAATGTCCTGACATGGAACATCTACATATTACCTTTTCAGTTTTTCCCTATTTGAATAAAACTTGATTTCTGTTCTTGTAGTCAATTGTTACTACAATAAATGAGAGGTATGCTGCAAAATAATAGATTCACTCAGCACTCACAACATAGAGATACGGGTGTTCTTGTGTCTTTGTATTTACACACAGCATATAAAGTCACAATTAAAAAAAAAATACAGAAAATGAGATATTTGAAAACTTTTTTTTATCCCAGCTTCTCAAGCAGGACCTTGACTCCTTTACAGTTCTGCATCTTCTGTAGCTCAGGAAGGACAGATTTCAGTGAACTTTTTACTTCTTCAGCAACACTTTCATCTGCACTTTGAAGGAGACTGTGAAAACCCAAACAAAACCAAATGAGCAGATGAAACTTCAATTAAAAGCAAACAACCAATGCTAATGACCTTTAATATTTAAATGTGACGATGTTGCACTGGTGGGAAACAAACAGCCCATGTAATGCATAGAGACAGAAATCTCAATACTTAAGAGATTGAGAAGTTGGGTACAATTGCTAAGGAAGAAAGGGGAGTGGAAAGCACCCATAATCCATTGCAGGACGTCTGACTGGAAGATTCTCTACTTCAGTGGCAGCTGGGAGCTACGGTTTAGCTCTTTATTAGCATAAAGACAACAGGATGGAATAATGAGGCATGACTGTGGAAGATTTGCTTAACCCAAAGCTCACTGTAAAAAATTCCTCTAGCTAATAAACATGATTTAAAAGACAGCATGATGGAAAAGCAGCAAATCTGCAGTGATGGAGGGGTTGGGATGTCACTGGATAAGCGCTTTTACTGTTTTTGTGGCATTATAACATGAATGTATTAAGATGTTTTTACGTCCTGTGAGAGTAATTAGCACATTTTACCACACTGCTTATAAAACAATGGCTGCTGTAGTTTGCTTACACCCACCAAAGAAAACATTTTGCTTAATATGGGAATAAAACTGAGGGATTAGAGGTAATAAACTCACCAACAAAGAACTATGGCACCACGGTTTACTGAAGCCCATGTCTTCAGGTTTTCCAGCCCCACCTTCTCCAGCAGAATTCTGGAAAATCGCTCTGTGCACCAATACAGTGTGTCTTAGTAAAACATTTCAATCATGGAAACTCACTTTCAAACTTCCTGCTTTGAAACGTCAGAAAATCTGAGAGCCGCTGTAAATTTACAGCAAGGTTTGGCACAAAGTCGGTCCAGATAATGATGTTCTATACCTTCTCTTTCTGCCTCCTTCATCTTGGCATCTTGTTCGATCAACCATTTCAACACCAGATGACCAGCCGGGTGTTCTGCCATATGCAACTGATACACGAGACAAAAACTATTTCAAATACTGTAAGACGAGACATAACATCTTAATGATTAAGTTAACAACACTCTTAGCACAGGAACACTACAGTACAGTATCTGGACAATCCTCTGAAATCATTCCCCCTAACTTTTAAAAATGTAATTACTTAATAACCGTCAGTTATATAATTGTTTTGTGTTATTGGACACAGTGTTAATGTACGTTTCATGTACTTAAAGTCTAGCACCGTTTTATTCAGCTGGGTTTATCTAGCAGTTTTTAAACATAGTACACTCTGACCAATAGCTTTGCACATCCCTAGAATACATAAATAGATTAACGAAAATTAAATGTTCATTGTAAAAATAAGGCATTTAAACAAATACACTGGTAAAGCACTACAATGGAAACTGTAAAACGTTCTTTAGCTTTAACAGGAGAAACACAGCAGTGAAACATTGCCAGTAAAAGTACAGCTATTTAGTTTACATTAAAAATAATAAACAAAAAAGCAGCTTCTGTCACATATTAATCACATTTTAACACTGGCTGTGATTTAGGCTGGGATGAGCAGTTAAACCACCTGGCCATTTTCTCCGCCCGGTACAAAGGGCTCAGCTGCCAGTACCGCCACGGCCTCCATGGCAGGCCTGAGGTCTCCGACTGCGGCCCCCAAAATGTCGCTCACAGCCACACTGCTGGCTTTGTCCATGACCATAGACTGAGCGTTCTCACACAGATACTGCAGCAGAGGAGCGGAAATGGCTTCCAACAGCTCCCTCCTCCTGATCAACACATCCTTCTTACTGTGGGAGGAAAGCAATGCCTTCAACATCATCATTTCAGACACGATCCACTGACACTGTCTGAGACACGTACCTGTGTGTGTTGCCATCACCTTTCTCCAGCACCTGAATGATCTCAGGTAAGAGGTGGGCGGGGTCTCGGGGGCTCAGCAGGTAAAGCAGCACTTTTTTACCATGTTTATTGCTGATTATTTCAGACAAGGAGCTAATGAGTTCCTGAAAGCAAAAGATCAGAGGAAAACAAAAATACATAAAGATGATACAAGTTGCTAGTATTAGAGGAATGAAAGTTGAATGATGCTGGAAGGCACTTACAGAGAGGATTATTTGTTTAACCAGCTTGGTGTCGTCAATAGAGTCAAAGGCTGCTAGCAGAACCAGATGAGCATAATCACCCTTCATAGGACATGACAATCATTTTAGTTCAGCAAATAAAGTTGTCATTACAGTAATCCACAAAATACTTATACATGTCAACGTTTATTATTTACTACAATACAATAAAAATGTCTATTTTCTATAAAACTACAGCTATGTTTGGGGCAACTGTGCTTAACTGCCATTTAAACATCACAACCAAACCAATGTTAATAGTACAAAAGAAAGTTGTTTATTTAAAAAAAACCTGTTTTCATGAATACTGTATAGATTACATTATATAAGAGGTTGTTTACCGTCGCAAACTTCGTGATGTAAGTTTTCATAGTTTTCACTATAACTTTGCGGTCCTAAAAAACAACAAGCGTAAACAGAAACGTGTTACAATAAAATAATACAACAGGAAACAATAACAATCGTTGAACGTCTGAAGGTGTTCAGACCTTGGGTGTGCCGTGCCACAAGCAGTGCATGGTGACTCTGGCTCCATCATGTGTGTGGGCCATATACACCACTGCCTCTCTGATGGACTCTATCATCTCCTGTGAGCACCAACACACACACACACATTAATACAGAAACCAATCACAATAAGCTCTGATACTGCTGGTCATGTCACATACCGTTCTCTGTTTGGCTGGTGCGTTCTCAAAGAAGTCCAGGAAGACTTTGTGAACGAGTGAATGTTTAATTACAGCCTCCCTGTGAAGAGAAAGCAGTGTTTTACCTCACACTGTATTTAATACTGAACAATAACACTGTGATCACATGAGTGTTTCTGTACTTCTGTGCCATTGGTGTGAGAATCTGCTTCATCTCCTCCATGATGCTCTCCAGTTTCTCTGGACTATTCTCCAGAACTTTCTCTAATGTAGGACAAACTGTAGACTGAAGGATAGAACAGCAACAGTTAGCATTATCAGTTTTCACAATACCTTAAAAGTGAATGACAAAAACTCACTGCTCTTAATACAAATTTTGATACCTTTGATACCTTTTTTGTTTTAAATAAACAAGTTTTTAAGCTATTTTTAAAGTTAAAATATACAATATAAAATGCAAAAAAACCCAAACCAAATACAACCAGAGCAGAAGCAGATACAAATGAAGTATCAGGTATCTAAAAGTTTTCAAAAAGAAAATATTTGAAAGAAACTTTAGAAAATTATTAACTGTAAAATAAAACAGTTACAAACTTCTTGCTGATTCTTGCTGAACAGCGCAATTAAATTTTAATTATAGTGTTTTTACAATGTTACATTGCTTCAAAGCAGCTTTACACATAATAGACACAATATTACAATAATAGAGTTAATGTCTGTCTGTCTGTCTGTCTGATATGGTTTATATGCACTTAATGCTTAATCTTTATCTGGCTATACAAGAATAAAATCGTTGGAATCCCTGCAGAAATTTGAGGACCCTTCCATTCTTCCAGAAATGTAACTTCTACCTTGCAGACTTGGAATGTGTTGCCGTAGAGCTCTTCAGTGAGCATGAGTCTCTGTGACAGTATGGCTTTATCGTTGTAAGCGTACTCCACCACTGAAGACGCCTCCGAGTGTCTGAGCAACTGTCTCACCTTCCCCTTAAAAGCCAACATCACTTCACCCACCTGCTCCTTAGTCCTGCAGGAAAAGGAACACCAGCCCTAAATCTTCTTATACAGCGAGTTAAGCTTTTTATAAATCTGCATGTTAAAAAGCATTTTTTTCTCATTGTAAAGGTCATATCGTTATAACATGATCGACATGCTGAGCAGTCAGACCTCAGCAGATATGTAGGTTTTAGCATTTTGGCTCTTGTTTGCATTTATACTGAGGGTTCAATGGCAATTTTCTGGTAATTTCCAGAGTTAAAGCCCAGTGTAAATATAGAGTAACAAACACACACTATGATTTCCTCAAGAATAACAAAAACAAGTATCTGCATTTCTTTTGCCTTTAAATCATCTGATAAAGGAAGTCAAAGTCATGCTTAGTAGAAAATGAAAGTAACTTACCCATACATAAGAAACTTCTTCACAATGTTTCTGGCATATTTTGATTTACTCAAATCCACAAAGTGATCTAGAGAGAAAATGTTAATGATGAGAGGCTCTTTACACAGTCTGCTGGATTTTACTGAAGAAAACACCAACCTTTGAGTTCCTCAAACACCTCCTGCTTCTGCTTCTCACTGCCAAACTGAATGAAACACTGCAGCACTCGTGTGGAATCATGAGCAAATGCAATCTAGCAAAGACAGACATGATGTTAAAAACATTCCTTATCTAAACAGACTACAGAAAACAGCTTATTCTGAATCTGATGTTAATTTTAAATGTTTTATGAATCCCACATAATAGAAAACAATCTGAGCAGAACAGCTGATGATGAAGATAGAGGCGGTTATAAAACTCTTGGATCTGCCGGCAATTCTCAGCTTCTAGTTTCTTTAAATTCAAAAAAGGACTTTTACATACAACTATGCACAACTGTTGTAGAAGCAGTTTGTATTATTTAGAGAGGCTGAAAATACGAATTAGAAACTAGTAACAATGATTTTAGAAAATTACAATGATGCTGGTGTTTAAAAAAAAAACGCACCGTTTTAATTTTGCCTCGCACAAGATTCTGTAGTTCTTTCATCAGTTTGGCTCTTTTCTCCTTATCACAGTCTTTCCTGTAATTTCATAAAACAAGGACACAGAATTAGTAAGATGGCTCCCATTGAAGGATTGTCCTTGTGGACAGGTAGTCATTCATTCAAGCTGTGAAACAATATAGAACAATGTTACATGTAAGATTACAGAGAAATATCAAGCCTTTATTATAAAGAGCTTTTGAAATACAAATGTAACCTGCATAATTAATATGTCACAAATCGACATATGTACGTGATTAGGGCTGCCTGCAACTATCAAATATTTTTGGAATTGAGTAAATCAGTGGTTCCCAAACCTGGGGTCGCGAGCCAAATTAGGGGCAATGACTTGAGGGGTTGCCAAATGCCCTTTTTTATAAGAGCAAAATAAATCAATTCTGAATATTAAAGAAATTATTGAGCATACTTTTGTGTTTTTAATTACATGCATCATGAAAGGCATCTTAAAATAAGCAATCAATTGGTTGTTATTCCTCACAAAAAAGGTTTTTATTCAAACTCAGGATGCTTTAAATTCAGGTGCTGTACTATTATGGTAGGCCTGGTCTGTTTTTACAGTGTATACACTGCACTATGTTGTCCGACTAAAGCAGCGTAAATGGTCCCACACTTCAGACATTTTCTGCCTTTTATGCACAGCAGTATCTTCTTTTTCCACCATTTCCGAGTGTAAAATAAATCGTGCAGCCGTAAACCTCTGAAATGTAACAGTTTAACCTCTGAAATTACAACAGTCTGTGTAAAACAATGACCCAGAGCTGCGCAGTAGTCTACAATGCGGGAGTGATACAATAGTGGAGACATTTAAAATAGATAGTCTTTGGTGACGTAAATTAAATGAATATCTGTCCATCAAAGAATGCATGACTTCACAGTCTCATTTTTTCTGTGACTTATAGAATACTTCAAATTTGTTGGACTGAGCCTTTTTTCAAAACAACATCTAGTCGGCTGTTAGGGGGCAGTCATAGGTAGCAATATAAACTTTTTATATAATTTTTATTTTAAAACTCTTACCGTCTCACTATCTCCCACACTTGTTTAGCTCTGCTCACAATCTGGTAGCTGTCTTTTTTATCGTTCTGTTGCCGATTCTGTTTCAGCTCTTTCTTTTTCTGCTTGAATTCATCCCATTTGGGTTTCTTCCCTTCTGGGCCTGAAAATAATTATTGATTAATCGACATCAGAATATGACAATCTGACCACTTTACTGTAACTGTTCTTAGATTAAATTGCTCTGATGTAACGTTTTGTACCTTCCTGTTTATTCTGACCATCTGGCTGTTTCCTCTTCCTAGGAAACTTGCCATCTGTGGGTTTTTTGTTGAATTTTTGTGGTCTTCCACCTAAACCTGGTTTTTTAAAACTCTTCCCATCTGAGCCGTGAGGTTTGAATGACCGTTTACCACCTGGTTTTCCTCCAGGTTTGCCTTATAAACAAACACATATAAAATAAATCAGTGCATTTGGGGTACATTTTATCAGGCATTTTGCATATGTAGTCCAGCAAATGGCCAAACGTATTAAATCAGATACATCTTGAATGTGGTAGAAAAACAAATCTTATTCCGACTTTAATCTTCTTAAAATCTGTTATGTAACATTTAATTCATATTATTATAATCTACTATTTCGTTATTTATTTAAATTACTTTATTACTTACGAGTTTACAACCACTGCAGATCTAAAACAGGCGGTGGTTTCTGTCAAAACTCTCAATAACTCGAAAATGTATTATATAGTATAAATAGTAAAACAATGAACTGTAAATTCCACGAGGGAAACACTGGTCATTAATGGCAGTTATTATACTACTGAAATGAACAGTCGTGCATTAGGTAAAGTTACCTTTTGATTTAAATGTCGGCTTCTTTCCATCTCTGGGAGTGAATGATTTCTTCCTTGGTTTAGTTTCCATACTGAACTGCAATAAGAATGGCTGGAAAATTGAACTATTTCTAAAGGCATGAATGGATTAAAACGGTAAGACCTTTGCTGGTGCTGCTTCACCCACAATAGTTTAGAATCAAATTAAATTACTTTTTAAATCATAGTTGTTCGTAACACAATGAGAAACAAGTAGGGTCTAGTAAATGTTAAATGTACATTTTTATATCAGATCAGTTGCCGTCTTTAAAGACATGCGATTTCGATATTTCTCAACAAAATGATAGAACACGTTTTACTTACCCATGTGTACTGACAAATCACTGAACGACACCGGAAACTCACCGCAACTGTCGTAACGTGTTCAGATCACGCGTTTGCGACAGTCGTTCGCCGCACTGGGTTTAGTTACTGTGTAAAGCATAAATAGCACATACAAGACAGTTACCCTACAATCGCAAATTATGCATTTCAGTAGCTTACGTAATGGTTGAAATAGTTTTATGTTTTTAACAACTGTGGAAGTTTCTTTTCTGGTCATTTCATTGCACTGTTTATGAGATGGGTTTTAGTGAGACTGAAATTAAACTTTTAAAGCCGTTTTGCTTTAAATACAAAATAACTGAAATACAATATTTCTACAGGCTATAGTTTTATATTTGCATACTGCAGCTTTAACATGTCAGAAGAGAACCGTCTTCTCCGGTTCAACCTGGTTTCTGCAAGTGCATTTTCTCCAATTCTACCAATTACACTTTACATATAACTATAGTTTTGGTTCATGCCACAGTCGCCTGTACATTAGCATGGTGGGGTTTTATAAATTCTGTCACTTTTAATATATTCAAACTACAATCATTTTTCACAGTTTATTTTCTGTTTTATTTTTTTAAATACTAATAAGCATTGTATTGTACTTTTTCTACTAATACTAATATTTACCACTGATTTATAACAGAAATGTCTACTATTTCCACTAATACTGTTTCTAACTACTAATAACTAATTTGACTAATTCTCTTGTTTATTATATAATTAAAATTATATAATAAAATTATTTGTGTAATTTATCATGTTTATTATCATAATATTAGTATTATTAAATAGTATTGCTAACATGTGTCTTACAGAAAAACTACATTTTCAGTAATACTGTAATGGACCTGTATTACGCTATTATGTCTTCTATTGTAAATTTAGCTTTTGTAGTTCTTTGTTTATGGTTACTGTAGTTAGTTTGCATTTCCCTCTGTTATTGTGTCCAGGTGTCTTCCTGAATAGTCTTGTGTATTTAAGCCCTTGTAATGGGTAGAATGTGGCTTTGTGAAACGTTGCATATTGTCGTATTGATTGGAGGCTTTGAAACTATCTGATACGTCTTTACTGTGACCTCTAGTGGTTATTTGCACGTGTTTATTTGAAACGCTGGTTGAGACAAGTGAATTATAAGATAGGAAAGCGTGTGGGGAATTGAATGGTGCACTTGACTAATATGCTGCGCCGTTTGGGGTGTTGGCACCACAGTTTAACTGCCTAATAAAGGAGGATAAGGTGCCCAGGTGTTTCACCAGCCAGAGAGCTGCCAGGGAGACCCATGCAACGGAGGGGGCCGGGAGCCAGAGGGCTGTTATGGCCAGCGCCTTTTCACATCATGGCTGAGGTGCCCAGCACCTCCCTGGCTCAACTACCTAAAAGAATTATTATATTTTCATACTGCTTCACATACATCAAACAAACATCATGAAGTGTCTACTGGTTAAGGAGTTGGGCTTGTAATCAGTAGGTTGCTGGTTCAAATCTATCACTTGCAGGTAGCAACTGAATTGCCCTTGAGCACCTAACCCACGATTGCTCCCCACGCTGCAGTGATAGCTGACAAAATTGCAAAAAAAAGCAAAAAAGTTGCTTTCTTCTTTTAAGTGATAAGCTTTATTTAAACAACCATTTCTTAATGTTTTAGTTTGACATTTAGGCCTATAATCATAAGTATCAGTAAATGGTTTGGGGATATCTTAATTACTGTAATACATGCATGTAGTAAAGGTTAGCAGGATAAGGGACTTCAGATTATAAGCATGAACTAGCACAACATCATGTGTGGTCTAAAAAGACTTTATTAACCACACCAAACGTGTACTACTTTAACACATCTACATACAGAGCACAGTTAACTAGTACAGTTTACTGGGTATGATACTTGCATGTTGTGCCCATTAAAAAGCAGTTATATTTGAATGCATTTGAGGCTCCATTTGATGGTCACGAAATGCTGATGACAGAGAACCAGTTTGATGCAGAGGGTCTTTAAACAATAGAAAGAGCATGAATGGCAAACGTAGAGGTCTGCTGGAGACTTCTTCCAGCTCAGCTTAGGAACAACGTGGAACAGCATTTACACTCAGCCTACACTGTAGAAACAGACCAAGCATTTTGGCCAACAGAAGGGAAATCGCAGTGGCTTTGAACAATAATTGTGCTAAAACTAAACAAACAGACTCAGCATTTTGCAGATAAATGCAATATTTTTATACAAAGGAAACTCAACTTTTAAACAAACAGAAAGTGCTTTGCAAATACAGAAAGCAATTTGAAAACAAATGTAGACATGCAACAAATAAATGTACTGTTTTACATCACACCTTACATTAGACTTTCTCACAATTGTGACCATGCAGTTTCTGTCACAAACATGTGACCCTGCTTACATACACATTTATAAAACTGTTCGGTTTTTGCTAGCTGCACCTCCAGGCAGCTCTCCAGCCCTTCCACTCCAAAAAATTCACTATCGATTGTTGTGCATCTGTCCGTATGATTTGGTTATTTTATATGATTCACATTCTGTGGGATTTTATTGCACGTAAAGCATTTGTGCTTAGAATGATTCTGATTCTGGCAAAGAAAGATCTGATATGTTTGGGTGCAGTTTTTTCATAGTTTTTTTTAAATATACAGTGGGTATGGAAAGTATTCAGACTCCTTTAAATTTTTCACTCTTTGTTATATTGCAGCCATTTGCTTCATTTTGCTTCATTTTTTCCTCATTAATGTACACACAGCACCCCATATTAACAGAAATAAAAAATCACATGTTCCAAAGTATTCAGACCCTTTGCTGTGACACTCATATGTTTAACTCATCCTTGAGATGGTTCTACGCCTTCATTTGAGTCCAGCTGTGTTTGATTATACTGATTTACTTTGATTAGGAAAGCCACACACCTGTCTATATAAGACCTTACAGCTCACTATGCATGTCAGTGCAAATGAGAATCATGAGGTTAAAGGAACTGCCTGAAGAGCTCAGAGACAGAATTGTGACATGGCACAAATCTGACCTAGGTTACAAAAAATTCTGCTGCATTAAAGGTTCCTGTATTAATGACAGAGAACCTATTTGATACAGGCGTTTTTTAAACAATAGAAAGAGCATGAATGGCAAACTTAGAGGACTGTTGAAGATGTCTTTCAGCTCAGCAGTGAAACAGCATTTACACTCAGTGCTGAAAAAAATTCTGCTGCACTTAAGGTTACTAAGAGTACCGTGGCCTCCATAATCCTTAAATGGAAGAATTTTTTGGGATGACCAGAACCCTTGCTGGCTGTCCGGCCAAACTGAGTCTTGATGAGAGAGGTAAAGAAGAACCCAAAGATCACTGTGGCTGAGCTCCAGAGATGCAGTCAGGAGATGGGAGAAAGTCCACCAGTCAGGCCTTTATGGCAGAGTGGCCCGCAGAAGTCTTTCCTCAGTGCAAGACACATGAAAGTCCGCATGGACTTTGCTAAAAAAACACCTGAAGGAATTTTCTCTGGTCTGTTGAGACCAAAATAGAACTTTTTGGCCTAATTCTAAGCAGTATGTGTGGAGAAAACCAGGCACTGCTCATCACCTGTCCAATACAGTCCCAACAGTAAAGCATGGTGGTGGCAGCATCATGCTGTGGGGGTGTTTTTCAGCTGCAGGGACAAGACAACTGGTTGCAATCAAGGGAAAGATGAATGTGGCCAAGTACAGGTATATACTGGATGAAAACCTTCTCCAGAGTGCTCAAGACCTCAGACTGGGCTGAAGGTTCACTTTCCAACAAGATGACCTTAAGCACACAGCTAAAATAACAAAGGAGTGACTTTACAACTCTGTGATTGTTCTTGAATGGCCCAGCCAGAGCCCTGACTTAAACCCAATTGAGCATCTCTGGAGAGACCAGAAAATGGCTGTCTACCAATGTTAACCATCCAACCTGACAGAACTGGATAGGATTTGCAAGGAGGAATGGCAGATGACCCCCAAATCCAGGTGTGAAAAACTTGTTGCATCTTTCCCAAAAAGACTCATGGCTGTATTCGATCAAAAGGATGCTTCTACTAAATACTGAGCAAAGGGTCTAAATACTTGGGACCATGTGATATTTTAGTTCTGTTTTTTTAATAAACCTGCAAAGATGCCGTCGATTCTGTGTTTTTCTGTCAATATGGGGTGCTGTGTGTACACTGAGGGGAATGAACTGAACATGATTTTAGCAAATGGCGGCACAATAACAAATTTAAAAAAATTTAAGGGGGTTTGAATACTGTCTGTGCCCAGCTGACAATAAGAATCTCAAAATCAAGTGCAGGTGGTAGATCTCTCGTATTTGGTGCCCAAACTCTGGAATGTTTACTCTGTGTTGTCTGGCAGGTACATTATAGACTCACGTCTCCAAGGTTTCCCCAGGGTCCTGAAGCCAGCTGTCTCAGGGCTGGATGATGGAGACGGGATGGCAAATCCAGTGACAAATCAATGGGACTATAATGGAAATCTTATTATTAACATACTTAAAAAAGCCCTAGATTAGCTTAATTCCATATTTGTTCCCTGCTCTGTCACAGCAGTGAGATGTTATAGCTGCAATCGGTAACATTTTGCCACCACCCTGTACTTAATATTTGACAAAATCAGAGCAAATTTTTACATTAACAAAATTATAAACAGCTACTACCAGCACTACTTACATTGTTGTTGTTTGCTAGTGTTGACCCTATTAACCATTCTGTTAATAAACGCTGCAGATGGATCCCCTGTCTTCCGCTTCTTACACATGTATTACTTGTATGTTGTTTTGCATATTGGGTGCATTCCATGGTGTTTAACGTGCAAATCATTCATATTCTTGTCCAATAAGAATGCACAAAATTTTAATAATACAATATATTGTGTGGAATGTCTGATTTATTTTTGTTTGCTTTTTGATTTCCAAATGATTTTTTTAATTTTGTGTAAAGCTTTGAAGCAATGTAACATTGTAAAAGGTGCTATAAAGGTCAAGGCCAACCTCATCTTTGTGTACGACTCGGAGTGCAGGGTTTACCTCAACAAAGTGGTTTTGGTGATGAAGAGTTTTATTTTTGTCACTGTAACAGATTACATAAGCAAGCTATATATAGTTTTGTGTATTTTATTTTATATTATTATTTTATGTGATCGCATTAATGTAATGAAATAACGAATAGTGTGTCGTATTATCATTTGTGATTCTGATCTGTCAGCTACTGGACATTAAACGTACTGCTGTAAACACGCTGTATATTTGGTTTTACTTTCTGTTTCGGTTTCCTGTAAATGGCGTCCGAATGTGGTTAAATGAAGCGGCTTGGACGCCTGTAAGTGTTATTTGTAATGTGCTGCTGTGGCTGAATCCGCTTATTTCAGGGATTTCCGCTACTTTGAATTACATCGTTGTCAGCGACCCCTAAAATGATCACAACACTTTCAAACGCAGGTATGTACCTTCTCAGGGGGTTACATTTTTGGATAAATCGTGGTACAGAAAAATACATAATAATTCTTAAAGAAAACCGAAATCCACAACAACAGTTAAACGGTTTGTTAGGATGTAACTAGATGAAGATGAGGTAGATGAGATTTGGTGATTAAGTACAAACAGAATCATCCACGATGGATAACACTACAGCAGTGGCTGCCGGGCAAGAGGGGGCGTTGGGGCGCCGCCGCCCCTTAGTTAGCCTCCTTTAATATGTAAACAAGTTAAATATATATTGCAAATATTAACGAAATATTAATCATAGTATTTTACAGTTAAAAATTATATTATCATTTCTTGAAAATAAAAAAATCTAAACTATATATTTTTTATACGTGCTCGTGGGCGCCGGACTAATAAGTGTCACACGAATAGACATAATAAATACCTAGACGACTTATGCAGTCCCGCCAGGATCCTTAATATGACGCTGCTGTGGTACGGAAGGGGTCAATAAAATAACGCTGCAGCATGCACTCGTCTCACTGAACGTGACGTCTGCGTCTGCCAGTTCGTCCAATTTCCAGCACTTTCCATACACTAATTTATGCTTTATTATTCCTATTCATTCTCTATTATTGTTTTCACTTTTCCTTAGTTGTTTAATTTGCAATGAAATGCATTTTACCTTTCTTGTGTATAGCTTTTTATTGCAAATTGACATTTCTGTATGCAATTGCATTTTGCTTCTTGTCCACATACATATACGCAGGTATCCACAGAAATCAAAGCTGTTCTAGCATGTATTCACCCCTAGGAGTCTCTACACCAGCACAACAGAACGCATTTGCTATAAACAATAGGACTCATTTAACTAACATAACCAATAGGGGAAAAGATAGTAAAAACGGGGACAGAGGTAGATATCACATCTATTGAGAGGAATGAATAAAGATCAAGAAAATCGTGCATTGGCTCACACACTGCACTGAGCCGTGTGAGCCCCGTGTTATGGTACGTGTTCATTGGTACAGGTGAATCACGCATGACGTCTATTGCTTGGTTATAAGAATGTTATTCAAACTTATAAAATTCTGTCACGTTTAAATTCGTTTACAACATTAACAAAACATTCTATTAACAATTTAAGTTTAATATTTTTGATATATGATATGTAATATTTAAAAATGTTATACTAGTGTTACTACAAGAAATTCTTTGATAACTTTAAGAAAACTTTTAGAAAATGTTTGCCAATGTTCTGAGACGGTTTCCTGTTAGTTGGGTGGAGTAAATGGTTAAGATAGGTATGGGTAAACAGTGAAGGATGCATTTTGGATGCTTGGAGTATGACTTTATGATTGAATGCACAGATTTACTATGCACAGACTACTAATATATTAAAACCTCATTATACTTTTTTAAATAAGATGTGATGCTTTAAATCTCTTAATCTCTGAAAGATTTGTGTGATGTTTTGATTACTTTTACTTTTGAGTTATGATATACCAAACTGTCTGTATTTGTGCACATGATTCTCTGTACTTTGTACATTGTGCACCTGTTACTGTTAGTCTGGTTAATGTGTGACCTTGTGACGTACTTTCATTTTCATCTTTTGGCGCCATATGTGAGTGAACAACTGCAACAGATTGGTCAATTCTCTTTTTGTTTTAACATTAAATATATTACAGATATACCAGTGCAGTGATGTCTTCACCAGTCCAAAATTTCCAGTGCTGAGCCTTTTGCAATGACAATAGGTTAAGTAATGTCAGAGGAGCAAAAAGAAAACTCAACCGCTGAAATGAGTCTTTCAGAGGAACAGAGGTAAGACTGTGTCGGCTTTCAATAGTTCCTAAGTTACTGTTACAATAGTTCCAAGATTTTGTTACTATTATTTCTAAGAAGAAATAAAACGACTTTTTACAATAAAGTTCCATAAGGTAACAATAGTTAAAGGAATAGTTCAAATGAAAACTCTGTGTTGTCTTGTAGTGAATTACTGTAGTATTATCCTACAGTAATTCCTGTTTTTTATTTCCAATGATTAGTCTGCTTATATGAGGCCAAAACTGGCCATCTGAAGCATTCCCAGTGGCCTGGTGACTAATTTGGTCTTGTGACTGTTGCCAGCAAGCCTTTTTAAAATTGTTTGTTTTATATTATTCACCACTATATTTCCAAATTCAGAATATAAATAATAAAAAAAACGTGAATCTATTCATGTATAACCTATTGGGACAATAAACAAATAGGCCTACAGTTCCCGATGTGCCTGTATATTTTATCAACAACTTGGCAGATTTGGCATTGCTCAAATTAATCTATACAGACTGTGTCTGACTTTACATTGGTATTGTAAGTATAATGTTTGTTAACATAACTTACTAAAAGTTACTGATATGTCAGAAACCAAAGCCACATGACTATAGTTTAGTTTAAAATTTGTAGTGCAATGTGAATAAATGTATCACTGAAATGTAATGATCTAATCCATTTGAATGTTGAGCACTAGTGCATCTTTGAGTCTATATTCAGTATGAGTAAAATACTTAATGTCTTTTTAAAATCGGATACTTTAAGACTTTCAATCAAATCAGATTGGAATTAGTGACCTGTAACTTTCAGGTCATTTTACAGTAAGGTATCTGTATTTTTTTGTGTACGAAAATTTGTTACATTTTTTAATTTTTTTACATTATTTTGTGTACGACTTTTTGGCTCACAAAATCTTTTAGTGGGGAATCTATGCAGGGTTTTATAAATGATGTTCCAGGAAGCAATAAAATGTTGCAATATATCTGTTTAGGGCAAGTGCAGGTTTTATCTGTAAACACTGTTGTCTTTTCATTGGTTTTCTTCATTTATATAGGTAGGGAGGGAGCAGGAAGACAGGAGCTATAGTGCAAACAGAGACAAATCATAAATGTCATTAGACTGGGCTACAAATTTTTATTTACATTGTCTGTGACAGAAGTAGCCTGTGAAAGAGAACAGAAGAACAGATTAAGAACCTAAATTAATTGAGGGCTGTAACCTACACACATACAGTACCATGTAAAAGTTTTAGGCAGGTGCGAAATAAATGCTGTAAGCAGACAATGTTTTTAAAAAGGTAATGCCGTAGGCAGACAATGTTTTTAAAAGGTCTGGTAATCCCAGACTTCATGATGTTGAGATCAGGGCTCTGTGGGGGCCATTCCATTACTTCCAGGACTCCTTGTTCTTCTTTATGCTGAAGATTGTTCTTATTAACATTGACTGTACGTTTAGGGTTGTTGTCCTGCTGCAGAATAAATCTGGGGCCAATCAAACACCTCCCTGATGTCCTCCTAATTCACCTCCCTATTTCAAGAGAACTTGCTGCGATTTTTATGCACCACAGTTAAGCTTGATATTTTTTATCTGCTGCACTAAGTTTTCTAGGGTGACCACTGTGTCTACATGGTGTATGGTATGTGACAAAAAAGATCTTCCAACACCTCACCTTGGTAGCAGAGTTTGCCTGTTGCACACACAGTTTTCAGCCTCCTACACAGGTATTTCTGTTTAGTTAACCCCCTGGGGTCTGAGGCGATGTTGGGCCCTTGCAATGTTTTGACATGTCCTGACATTTGGGCTTATTTCAGCTACTTATAACATAATATTGGCCAACATGTATTATTTTGTATTCATCACAAACTTTGCTACAATAATATGTGTGCAAGATGAATGTACATGTTTGCATTATTTAGAAAAAAACATTATGTGTGGTTAGTATGATTTGGGAAAAAACATGCAGCTAAAATAGGCCATAATTGACATTATACTGAATACTGAATAGTCCTGATGAATTTTCTTAAGTAATTAGTCTTGTAGGCTAGAATATTTACTAAAATACGAACGGGGAAAGAACGGGGGAGAGCAAGGCCAGAACGGGGAAAGAGCACAGATACCGCATCCTGGCGAATTTTTTCTAGAACTCTTGGGAGCAGAGCAATGGGGGGAATGCGTAAAGGCCACACCTGAACCATGGCATCCAGTCCAAGAGGAGCTGGATGAACTAGAGAGAACCAGAGGGGACATTGTGCAGTCTCTAAAGAGGCAAAGAGGTCCACTTGGGCTTGCCCAAAAATTTCCCAAATTTAGGCCATGCTTGACTCTCGATTCTGCAGAAAGGATTGACTCTACATGAGCGGGAGACAGATGTGCCTGCATTGTGGTGGAATCCTAAATAACACAAGATAAGTGATTCTCTGAGCTGGAAAAAGCACACTCTTCTCAGGATTCAGCTTGAACCCCAGCTCTTTCATGTGAGCATGAACGGCATCTCGATGTAATTTAACATGTCGTCAATGTAATTTAGTATGCGGATGCCCTGGAGCCTCAGAGGGGCTGCATCCATGCATTTGGTTAAAGTTGCGGGGGGAGAGAGCAAGGCCAAACGAAAGAACTCGATACTGGTAGGTTTCACCCCTGCTGAAAGAACTCGATACTGGTAGGTTTCACCCCTGACCACAAACCTCAAGAACTGCCTGTGCTAAGGAAGGATGGGGATGTGAAAAAAAGGGCATTCTGTAGGTCTATGGTAACAAACCAGTCCTCGGATCTGATTTGAGATACGACCTGCTTCACCGTGAGCATCTTGAACTTCAGTTGTCTCACTGAGCGGTTCAAGAGCCTGAGGTCTAAGATGGGACGCAAACGCCCACCCTTCTTGGGAACAATAAAATAACAGCTGTAAAGTCCTGTTTGCCTCAGCTGAGGAGGGACCACCTCAATGGCCTCCTTTCTTAACAGGAATGCTACCTCTTGTTCCATAATCTGAGCCTGTGCTGGGTCCACCAGGGTAGGGAGAACCCCTCTAAATGCTGGTGGACGAGAAGCAAACTGAATTTTGTAACCTAGTTCTAGGGTACGCAACACCTGTTGAGATACACTGCCATAAAACGCCTCAGGGGTACCAGCCTCTCAAGTACCAGTCTCTCAGGTACCAGTCTCTGGAGTAGGCATAAGAAACATGTCGATGCCCTGTAACAGATGAGCTGCAGGGAGCACCTGACCTAATTTGCATAGGGGCCTCCTTAGAGGTTGCAAGTGCTCTGAGCCCGCTACCTTTAGGAAGACTGAAAAATACTCTAGAGGGCCCTGGGGATCTGATGGTGTCCTCAGACAACCAAACTGACCCCCGGAGACCCTGACAAAATGCCCTGAGCGCCGCGAAGCCCGAACCTTAAGAGGGGGAGAGTGGGTTGGCAACGCTCTTTTTCTGGCTGTCCCAATATGAAGGCTGAGCACAGGGAGGCTGCTCCTGTCTAGCAACCGCCAGAGAGTGAAAGCGGCGGGGAAGGAACTGCTAAAATGCCTTAGCTTGTTTACTGGCTTCCTGAAAATGGTCAACAACTGTATTAACAGCCAAACAACCCCGAAGGCACCAATAGAGCATCAAGGAGGAAAATTCTGGTGAGCCACAGATGTCTCTCAGTGGCCACCAGGGCTGCCATAGCACAGACTGCCTTCTTGGTGGCACGCAGAGAAAAATGAGCAGTTTTTCGAAGCATCCTCAGATGTGACTTGGCCGCTCTCATCCATCTCTTTCAAAAGCTCAGCTTGATTGGCTTGCAACACAGTTGTGTTAATGTTGCTGGTACACAACAGTACATGATAGCAATATAAGGTATTATACCAACTTAACATCCACCACACTTCCTCCCTCCTCCATGATTAAGTTAAATCGGCGCCAGGTATCTTGAAGTCTGTATGACACAAGTTTCCTATGAGCGATTTGATTGGGTGGGAATCACGGGACTGATTCTTCTTAGCAAATCATTGTTGAGAGGAAAATAAACATAAGAATATAAAGTAGCGACCGCGGGTTTAGGGAAAGCAGGTTCTATGCAAACTATGTATTCGTGTTATGTTTAATTTTTGTGAGGAGGGGGTGAGTGAGAAGCTTATGACGCAATAAGCCCCATCTTTCCAGCTTGAGCCATTTTCAAGCACTCATTTTAAATAAATAAATTTATATACTTTAGAGTGGTTCAAAATGTCTGGAACTCTTCCTAGGTTCTTCAAAGCAGGTATACTGACGTTTTTTGACAAGACTAGATAAAAACTATTATATGATAACTTTGTTAAACAATGTAATTACAAATGAGGATTTACCTGTAGTAACCTGACCTGTAGTAAGTGTTTTTTAAGTTTTACTTTCTGTTCTCTTAGTGTTATTGTTGAAAGACCAGGCTC
>JBAJNP010007477.1:0-22489 GCA_036877545.1 Yasuhikotakia modesta | reverse complement strand
ATCTATGAAATGATGTCATTTCATCAATATATAAAATTATGTAATTTCATAGATATATGAGGAAGTAACTGTAATTCATCCTGAGAGTCATTTACAGTTTTTCTGAACTTCTAAACTTTAATGTTTTGCATATTTGGCGTCTTGAGGGGCAATATCCTGAGGCACAAGCAGATCTGACAGACACAGATTTTCTGGTGAAGGGCAACATCTGTTCAGAAGAATAAGACCTAAATCGTGACCTTATCTAATCACACAATCAGAGTAGAAGATGAGATCAGGAAAAAAATAAGACGTTTCTGGGACAGCTTAGGACACAAAAAGGAAAATTACTTCTACAATTATTTTTACAAACCCACGTGCCAGCAAACAGATAAATAGCTCTAGAAAACTTCCCTTTCAAAGATAATTTACTCAGGAACATCACGGTAACTGACAGAATTCACCCTCGTGAGGACAGACCTCAAGAGAAGGAATGTTCCTCGTCTTCTAGGGGTTGATGGGTGTGTTCAGCCACAAAGAGAGAAACATTACTAACCAAGCTTTCTTCATTAGCATTAATAACGTCACATGGCAGTATGAGGCTTCCTTGTGATGTGTTTGTGGCATCGCTCCAGTGTTCTGAAACGCTCTCGTGCTGATAATTAAACTTGCGAAATCAAATGATTTTTGATATTTTAGATCTGGCCTCGTGTCAAATCACCACATCAGCTATTTCCTGAAACTAATACAGAAATCAAGTTACTCACTGCCGACAACAATGTTCGCATTGAATGCTACTGTTACAAAACACGCACTAAGACATTTAGTAGGAAAAACACAGAAACATGAACGTCAAATAGAATTATGGGTAGAGGTCAAAGGTTATCACCCAAAATGGATGTAAAGAACATTCTGAATAGCTAAAAATAGCTTTTAAAGGTCTATGAAACCCGCAGAGGTTGAGCGGAGAAAAGAGGGATCCGTCTACTGTAGTCAAATCATTAAATGACTACATATAGATAATCAAAGAATGATTTTAATTATTTTAAGAAACATCTTTATCTTTATGACCAAATCTACTGATGTGGACCAGCCCACACTTAATAAAATGCAAATTTCTGCTCCCTTAACCCAACCGCACGGAAATGATTAATAAGTTATTAAAAATCACATACTGTACATTCACAGGATGAGAGATCATTTTTCTACACAGACCCTTTATACCACACCCAATGACATATCACCACACAGGGATGATACATAACATCTCATAACATCAGTACATGACACGGGTGTATCTTTCTATAAAAAATGACTACAGGTTCTTTTGCACTCTTTTGACAACCACAGCTCTCTGAAGATATCAAGTCTTCTTTTAGATCTTCAAGGACAAACCATGACTAACTTTTACAACGTGGTTGTTGAGATGAAAGGTGCATTGGTGCCATCTATTGTCCATATGTGCCAACATACAAAACGTGATGCTTTTCTATACATTTATTTATTAAAATGTATTTATTGATGATTGATTGATCTATTGTTTCTCCTAAATGAAGGATTGTCTGTGAGAAACACAACTATAAACATCCTACAAACAATGTGTTGTACCAAAACAACACAAACACGACACGCTGTGGGCCAATATCAAACCAAGCAGTAAACAGTGATAAAATAAAACACTATATTAGTAAATATATTGCACAGTTTGTTTTTAAACCAAATATTCAATGACAAACGCCACAGTGAAGTCAATAAAATAGCTTGTTGGGTACCTCGTCACAATCTTCCGACCTCGCATCATGCAAGCCTGCGTACAACGTCACTCCAACGTCACTCCAACGTCACAACGTCAGGCTCTTGACAGGTGTACCCGGAAGAAACGACGATGTGAAAATGGCGATGCGTTCAAGACGTAGACAAAACACACAAAAGTAGAGTTGCGTTTAATCCACGACCGAACCGAACCGAACTGTGAGACGGGCTCGGTGATGCGCGCACGCGGTGAATGTTATCGGCTGTAAATATGGACTCCGTGAAGATGCCGCGAGACGACGGGGCGACAAAAGACTCTTACACCGTGAGTCTGTGACGTAATGTTTATATCTTTCCTGTGTCAAATAATACCTTAACTCCTTAACTTTAAATAATCTCCTTTCATGTATTTGGTCTTGAAATATGGGGTTATATGATACTAAGCTGTTTTAGGGCAAAAGTTGTTCTCATTCATGTATCACGTTAAAATATTGTGTATAAACCATTTTATATTTTTGACGCATCAGTTGTCAGACGATGACGCATTGAGGTACAGGCTGTTGTTCACTGTTGATATTAAGCAATGTGTATTTCAGTGAGATTCAAAGTATTTTTACATGCATTTGTGATTCACAGGAAAATCTCATTGGTACACTGTTAGCAATCTTTGGAAACCTGCTGGTCAGTATCTCAGTGAGCATTCAGGTAAGTGTGTATGTGTTGGCAGTCACCATTTATATTATGTTGCCGGTCACATTAAAGGGTGTGTTCAGGTTACACCCCGTGTGAAGGTGAAAGTAATCAACTTGTGTTCCCTAATGTTCACTGCATGGGAGTAACTTTATTTATAAACACAATCATTGTTTGTTATTGTATCTACGGGAACTATTTTAATAAGAAGGTGTTAAAAGAACACGCGTCATAACGTTGATGTTTTTCTTGCAGAAACAAAGTCATGTGTCATTAGCTGGAAATAAGGACCCGAGGAAATATTACCGCACAAAGACCTGGTGGTTTGGCCTGATGTTTATGGTTTTAGGGGAGGGCGCTATGTTTGTGTCATACGCATTTGCCCCCCTCTCCCTCATAGCACCCCTGAACGCTGTGTCTGTCATATGTAAGTATTCATAACCCATAATACTTTCATCTAGATTTGACATGTTGTCCAGAAATATTGCATGGCTGAAATACTGATTTAAATGCAATGCGTCTTGCCATTAATGTGTCATTTTATGGCCCTGAACCAGTTGTTTTGTGTTTTCACAGCAAGCTCTATCTTAGGTTTCCTGTTTTTGCGGGAAAAATGGAAGGCACAGGAATTCTTGAGTGAGTTTTGCTTGTTTTTCATGCTACAAATGTATGAAACGCCATGCTAATCATGCTAGTTGCTTTGAATTGCACAGCTCACAGTAACCGGCTTTAATGTGTCAGCTGTATTTCCTGTATTTGTAGAGCGTTACATTTGGACTTTCCTGGGCTGCATCATGACGGCGGGAGGAACTTACCTCTTTGTGACGTTTGGGCCAAACTCTCACGAAAAGCTGAATGCAGAAAATATAGTCAAACATGTCATTAGCTGGCCCTTCCTCGCATACTTGGTAATGCACACACTTTTACCTAAACACGTACATTGCATACAAATGCAGGTTGTTGTGTAGCTCAAGTTCTGAATATTTGTGAATATTTCTCATTTTTAAAGCTTCTGGGAATCATCACATTCTGTCTGATGCTGTATTTCTACAAACAATGGAAGGCAAACTACCTGGCTTTGATCATGCTGTTAGTGGCGCTGCTCGGTAGGAACAGAACAACAGTATAGAGCTGAAATGTTATTCCATAAATGCACAGTCAGAAATACAATTAATGAATCTGATACCCCTGACCTTTAGGCTCAGTGACTGTGATCACAGTGAAAGCGGTTTCAGGGATGATAGTGCTCAGTGTTGTGGGTCCTCTGCAGCTCTCATACCCCATATTCTATGTCATGTTTGTCTGTATGGTGGCTACTATTGTCTTCCAGGCATCGTAAGTTGTCCTACATTATACCTACAAGTTACCAGGCATCCTTCATTTACCGCCACATTATAAGGGCATCAGAATCACACACACGCTTGTTTTCTTTACCTAACTTGACTGTTTTTTTATTAGTTTTTTAGCACAGGCATCTCACCTGTACGATTCCTCTTACATCACCTGGGTAAATTATATTTTCTCAACAACACTTGCAGTCGTGGCAGGTAAGACTCATTTGCAAAGTAATCCATGTTCCAGCACAATTCCCAAATTTGTTTCTCATTCCGACCTGCTTGCTTTTAAACAGGACAAATATTTTACCAGGAGTTTAACCATGAGGATGTGCTGCACGTTTGCATGTTTGTGTTGGGGTAGGTCTATGTGACGCCTTCCAAGCTCGTCATATTTGTGTTACAATCCATTCATATAGTGTAACTATACATTTTTGTGTGTTATACATCAAGGGGGAAAGACTCAATATGTGACACATTAGTGTCAGAAAGAAAACTGATTGGCCGTGACATTTAAGAGTTCTGAGATTTGTTAAGATATAATATTTTTTGTCACTGCAGATGTCTTATATGTTTCCTTGGAGTGTTTCTTATCACCAAAAACAAGAGAAAGGCCAAAGCGTTTGAGCCGTATGTGACTATGGACATGGCAAAAGGTGTGTAAAATATTCGTTTATCTTAAAGGAATATACTTAATTCTAAATAGTTCCTGTCCCTAATGTCATATCAAATGTTTATGACTGTATTAAATGCATGAAAATCTTGCTTTAAAAACATCCAATCAAATATTGCATAATGTACTGCATGTTTTTTACTGTCATCGCAGGTATTCCAACCATTCACAACAAAGGTGTACAGCCTGATTGTGGTGGTTCGTTTTCCTACGGGGCTCTTGAGAACAATGACAGCGTTGCTCCTGTGACTCTCCCGGTGGGTCAAAATCTGTCAGTCTCACCCGGTCCTGTTACCCAGTACCAAACTGCAGGGCTGAAGAAAGACTGAATGGAAATGAGCAGTATAACATTAACTGCAAATAAGACTCATTTAATTAAAAGAAATGATGTTTATGCCTTATCTGTTTGCTTAACGACAGCAAATGATTCCAAATCTGTATTCTGGACCTTTTGTATTGCTCTAGGACAATACAGATCTTTCAGAGAGTAGCCTATACTTACTAGAACACTGTTTAGAACTTAGGATTGGTATGTTATCTTTTGTAAGGAACCCGTAACTGTTATTGTGTTGTAATATGTTGACTGACACTTTACTGTCACTCCTAATCCCCTCATGAAAGTTCGAAAGTTCACCTGTTTAATCATATCATAAGTTAAGAACTAGTATTTACCTCAGAATGTTACAGATGTTCATACCAAACACAAGCCAACCACTCCAGTTTTATCACCCAGAGACCTGCTGTACACTAAAACTAACATTGAAATCCTTGTCAGTTATGTAGCATATTTGGAGTGGAATCGAACCTTGTACATTTTCCATTTTGGAGTATTTGAACTGGAATGTATTCTGTGTAAATTTATTTTCAGTGCCTGTCGACAGCGCATGAAATTGCTATTCTATGCAAATTTTTGTAATGAGGGAATACATAAGATAACAAAACACTGGTGGTTTTTGAAATGTACAGATGATTTCTGTAATGCTTTAAGAAAAACTGATAATTTATTTGAAATTTCTTAGCTTTACTAGCATATTGCTGTAAAATATTTGGTTGATGTTTTGCTATGCCTCTGGTATACAGCCTTTTATACATAAAACAGTAAACAATCATGAATTCTTGGTTTTATTACATAGTTGATAAATCATTAGTTCTGCTTAAAAAGGGAGTCTTATGAATACGTTTAAGCACAAGCCTTGTACTGACAATTTAATGGCATTTTAATTGACTTTCTTAATGGGGAAATATAGTGTGATTGTAATTAATGTATAAATTGTTATAGCATGTATGATTTGTTCTTTATGATTTATTCAGTTACATTTATCATGTATTTTGCCCAATGTAAGATATTTCTTAATATGCCTTAATTTTAAACACAATGGGACAAATCCTGTAACACTAATAGCACTGCCCCTTATTATATCAGCTGTTTGTTTTGGTGAAATACCGAAAGATTTTTGCTCTTGTTTTACATGACAAATGTATTAAAGCCTCACTGTATCTCGTCTTGTTATTCTCTGGCCGTTATATGATAAGTGCAACTGAGAAACAGGTTTACAATAAATAAACAAATATACAGTCCAGTCTACAGTCTCCCTAAGTTGAAGTATCCCGATAACATTTGAGGGTTTTGTAATTTGACCGATAATAAAGGTGTATTCACAATATTGTGTGTTGTTGGTATACTGTTATATGCAGAACAATGTTAAACAGATGATACAGTTAAATATAATCATTCACTTATCATGTGGTTAATAATGCAAAATATGTTCTGCTTGAATATTGTTGTATCGTTATGTTTATGTTAAGTTGACTCATGTTGTAAAAATAAGTGTGTCAAAAATATTTTATCAAGCCTTATGACGTCACATGCCAAGCGACACCCGTCTAGGCTGACTCTCCTGCCAAAGTACGTCACCAATCCAAGCTGTCAATCATTCGTGATCTCAACTCCTATTGGCTGATTATGAGCTAAACCTGCCTTTCATTGGTGAATCCTCACTGTCGCTTCTCCTTTGGGATCAACCGATGAATTTACTATTTATATGGAAATACGCGTTTCTTAAGGAGATTTTGCGACATTCCCTTATTGCATTAATATCCCATTATTGCATTATTGCATTATTGCATTATTGCATTGCATCTGGTCTGAAATTGCATGGACTGTCGCTTTCGTATCGATTTGAATCAGTTGCAAAGATAACTGGTAAGTGATCTTTAAACTTAAATGATGAGCTTTGACATTTTGTCTTACATTTCACGTTAAAGAAAAGTACAATAATGCATGGATTGACTTATTACCACAGGTACGTTGTTAGCATGATATCACGGTATTTGGAAACGTGCTAATCGACCTGTTACGAAATCTAAAGCGACGTTTTTTCCATAACGTGAAAACGCTGTGTTTGTCATTTTATTATCACTGTCAACGTGATAAAATCACATAATATGTTATTATCATGATGTTTGCATGCTGTCGACGTCAGACTTTATTTCAAACGCACGCTGATAATAAGATTACAACAATACAAAACATATTCACGTCACGGCCGCGTGATGGCGTCATAACACCCAGCGAGACTTAAGGTTAAAGAATAAAGACTTTAAGCGCTTGTTTAGTTGTTAACCTTAACAAAAACCACTTAACACCGCAAACAAGTGTAAAGCCGCATTGTTATTGCATCATGAGACCATATCTGAACATTTTAAGTGGTTCAGCTAAATGAGAAATACAGTATGAAGGTTTTGAAGGTGTTACTGTAAACTCAAAGATTAAAGAAGTGTGTTTTCTTATTTAATGTTAAGTGTTTATTCATAACAGAAGCACTAAAAGACCTTCTCTTTAATCCCCTGTAAGGTTGCCATTGGATCTCAGCTGTGCGCTTTGGTTTATTTGTTACCTTGTCTGCTGGTGGGGACGCGGAATAATGCGTGAGGTTGGGAAACTTTGGAGCAACAACTCTGAGGGTCACAGCAGTGATCCAGAAGAGGATGATGAAGAGGAGATGGCGTTCGGAGAGAATGAGGAAGACTCTGAGGAGATGATGGACTTAAGTGATCTGCCTACAGCTCTGTTTGCCTGCAGCGTACATGAGGCCGTGTTCGAGGAAGATAGGCAGCGGGTGAGTGTGTGTGTGTTGTGTGTGCACGTCTGTTGCTAGAAAATACAATGTTTTCTCTAACCCCCCCAAATGAGGCTTCACCCTTAAGGGTCTGTGTAAGCCTGAGACAGGGCATTATGATAGAAAGGCTTTCTGCTCCGCACTCATCTCCTCAGGCCTTTGGAGTGCTCACTCCCCCCTTTATCTTTCTCTGCAAACTCTGGTTTTCCAAATCTGGCATGTTCAAAGCTAATGGAGGTCCTGCGAGCGGTACATTTTAACCTACATTCAGAAGGCAGCACTTTAAGCCAGCGAGGACAACATCTGACGTTCACATCGTGCTGCCTCACTGATTTTGGAATATTTTTGTTACCTTAGGAGTGGCCGAGACAGAAAAGAGCTCTTACATTTCCCTGTAATAGATGTTATTTTTCAGCAGAGATGTAATTTCTCAGCAGTGCAAAACCGTAGCATTAAGGTCATTACTGCACCCATATTTCTCTTAAACCCAAAAACATTTAGCCTCAGTGAATATTCTGCTTTTCAGATCATGCCACTAGAAAGAAAATAAATACATTATTTTTAAATCTTGATCTCTTTTTGTTGACTTTTTAAAGGGTCATTTTATACATTTAAAAATGACTGTGTGATTTTTCTATACAGGTAAGAGTTTATTTAAGTCATTGTCCTTGGACTAAAAGATATGGATAAATAGTGAGCACTAAAAATTACCCATAATGCCTTTCAGTGGGTGTAGATTGTGTGTGATGTATGAATACTTATAGAGTTATTTTGCTCTGTACACAGACGTACTGCTGTGAGTGACATAAAAGCAAACCATACAGTGAAACTTCGATTCAAACCTCTCAAACCTCTCAAACCTCTCAAAAGTCTCAAACCTTTTCCTGTCAAAATACTTCACAGTTGTGGTGAATTATAATGCACATCCCTGCTGCCTTTTTTTTTTAAAGAATTGCTCCTTCTGCTTTTTAGAGTCCAAAGTTGGGGTGTGAGAATTGTGTAAAAAAGGAACCATAGTGGGTAAATTGTGTTTTTTGCCTCAGAACTGGACCCTCCCATATTTAAAATCACCTTTATCTGTTTTGTACAGACTGATGTTTACACACACACAGACACACACACACTTTCATAAGTCTTTCATTTGGTTTGCGTCTAGCTGTCTCACTTTGATGTTTCAGTAAGACTGTTGACCTGCTTTGGTGGCACGTGTCTGAACTTGACATCCCCCTGTCCCTGTTCACTGAGCTGTATCTCCAGAATAGTACTTATATATAATCTGATCTAATGGATTTGATAAACGTGATAATGTACAGTCAGCCATATAGAAGATTAATTTAAGTCTTTTCTTCCACTCCATCAGCATGGCTTTAAATCACTGATTCACAACTGGTGGGTTGTGACCCAAAAATGGGTCACAGGTGTGTTCTGATTGGGTCACGGACAGAACAGAAGTTATTATATAAGGTGCATAAATAGATACACTGCATTGCTCATTTTGGTGCTGTGGTGAGCATCCTGTGACCCAATGATGAAACTGATTTCAGAACAGCACAATTACAGTGTTGTTATTCAAGTCAGGTTTCGGCTCATTTACACAGGTGACATTTTAAGGTTGTGTGTAAACAGCTTCCTGAGGGAAACCATTTGAACTGCAGATGATGTGACTCATCGATCAGCAGTAACACACTATACAGTCCTCTGTGCTTCATAATTTATCCCTCTTCTGTCATGTTAAACGTTCTGAAAGTGCCTCAGTTATTTCATGACCTTGTTGACCTTTAATTTGTCCATATCAGAATACTAAAGTTCTTCAATTATTTATTTTTGCTTGTTTATCGTCCATATTTTACTTTCACCTCGGCCGGTCCGTCACATTAACTATGCGACTAACTGCTTTCCTAATTCTCTCCTGCAACACATATCTCCTGCATTACTGTCTGCACCTGAATGCTCTCACTCTCCATCTCACACTCAGCCTCTCTCTCTCTCATTCTCCTCTGTGATATAAATAGCCTGCCCTAGTTTGTGATCGCTGCAGTGGTACCAGAGGGTGGTACAGCAGTACATGAGTGAGACAGACAGGCAGTCGTTACACATGCACATTCATAAGTTGTGATGATGCAGTGTCTCCCGTGTCTGCAGCATGAATGCATGCATGCGTGTTGAGCCTGGAGCGCATTGTGTCTTGCACAGATTCTCTAGAATTATCCTTCCTTGTGATAATGTATGAATATCTGAATATGTATTGTTTTCTTAAGTTTGTGTGGTTTAGTTTAGTTGTTGCTTCTGTTATTTTAATGGGTGGGTTCTGTTTGTATAGTAGCATGTTTGTGATGCATTCAGTTACTGCACATGCCATTTACTGGATTGTTTTAGGCCATTTGTGGTGCGTAACTAGGGACAATGACTTGGAAGTACTTTATAAAAGGAATTATGAAAAGAAACAATGAGAAACAATGAAGAAACAATGAAGGCATCGTTTGCTGGCAAAAGTAACGCGCTATGATGCGTCGGTCTGCGTTCAGCGCGCGCGCACGCTGGAACAGAAACTCAAACGAGGCAAGCGATGACGTCAATGTGGCGATCGAGCGCTCTGATTGGTCCGTTCCGCTGGACCCGGGCAGCCTTCACGCGCACGGTCTCTGTCAGACACAGAGCCGGAGTTTGGGTCAGTTCACTTACCAGCAAACCTCAGGCTCAGATAACAGGCTGAAAAGGGACTGAAAGAAACGTTTTGATCGATAATCTGTCCGCAAGCGGCGAAAAGAGGGAATGCCTTCGATAAACATGAAACTTGAGATGCTGACGCTCATCGCCTGCGATGTGGACGCGGAGGTGTTTACGTCCGACAAAATGCAGGTACATCTAAATGCACGTTCATCTAAACGCGTCAAATACAATAAAAGCAAAAACATGAACGTTTCGTGTATATGCATTCTGCGCCTCTATGCGCGTTCACGCGCGTGACGTTTCACGGCGTTGAATTTTTCTCAATGAATCCGCAGTTCACGTTAACGTCGCGCTGCATGCGCACAGATGACGTCACTGATCTGAAGACTGACGCATTTGCCCTTTACATTGTCACAACGTCAGACAAGCGTTAATCTGTGATGATAAAGGTAGATCTGCGCAAACGGGATTTTATTTCAGATAGGATATCGATAACACTGAGGATTTGGGAGTGTCTTAACTCCTCAGGATTTGTCTTGTGAGGTTTCTTCATAGGAACAGACAGACACGAGAGAACTGAGTCTCTGTGTGTTGAGTTATAAAGCAGAGTTGCATTCTGGTGTGAATCAGTGCATTTTTTCTGCAGGATGCAACCTCAAAAACGCATTTGGTGATGCTGTATTGCACATGTATTATGTAGTAGATCCAAGGAACTCTGTACCTTGCTAACAATGAAACAGTTTTTCCTGGACATTAAACATGTGCCTCACACAAACAAGACAATAATTGTCTTTATATATTATTTTTATACATTTTTAACAAAGCAAACCACACATGAACGCAATGCCTATATTGTTTTTGTGACTAAATAAAAATAGATGCCATGAAGACGCCATCTTTAATTCTTTAATGGTTTCTTTAAGTGTCTTTCTGGTTTATGTTTGTTTTGTGGCTGGTCAGTGAGAGAGAGAGAGAGAGAGAGAGAGAGAGCTGCAAACAGAGGCAGGCAGACAGACAGGTGTTTCAGTGTGGGTACTGCAGACTGCAGTGCAGTGTCCTGCCCTGCAGTGGGAAGGCATTGAACTCAGGATTCATGAATAAAACTATGAAGCACATAGACACTGATTAAACTGATCTCTGCACAGCATCTTGTCTTTGTGCTTTTTATCTTCTGCTCAAGGTTTTTCATTTACTCTTTGAATTGATTTTTGTTATCTATGGACGACAGAGTTACAGTATCGCTCTGAGTCGTAGTCAAAAAGATTTAAAATTCAGTCAGTCATCTAAACCTTTATCTGTTTTCATTAGTGGAAGAATTGAAGAATCAGAATTTGGTGGCAAGTTTTGACTTGTGGTATAAAATCTGGTCCACTCTGCAGTTTATTCTGGTCAAGGACCGCCCATCTATACTGACAGAACAAACAAGATGTATTGGACATTCAGAACCAATCTGTGGGCCGTCTGAGGCTGGTTTAGTTGGGTTTGCCATGCTTTGTAGTTCCTAAAAGATAAGTCTTAGCATTTCAGACACATCAATGTGAGGAGAGGTATTAGCTGTTGTTGCATCAGTACAGTGTTGGATTTTGTTGTCACTGGAGCAGCTGGGATCTAAGCACAGCCACTGGAACAGGTGTGGCCTGCTGTGTGTGTGTGTGTGTGTGTGTGTTCGGTGGAAAATGATGTCCTTCGGAAAATATGCAGACATCAGCACATTAAATCTAAAGGTTATGGGCAGGACACTTGACATTTATATAAACACACACACACCCCAATCAGTTAACACAAGATGTTGTATTTGTTCAGATAACAGACAGCTTGATAGCACTTTGTGTGTGTTGACTGTATGGAACTGATTCCATCATACAAAAGTGAGTTTCCATCAGCATGTTACATGTAATATACAATGATACATCCTCACTGTGTGTCGTGCTAGCTTTGGTTGGTCCAGTATGTTATTAATGGTGTAGTGAGTCAAGGATCTGGGATGTGCAACGCCGTAGGTGCTGATATCAGAATTCTGCTCCATTGTGCCCTTGAGAAAAGCATTTAACTCCAGTAACTCCAGTAAGAGAGACTTCTAAAATTAGCGCACTGTAAATCACTTCGGCTAAATGACGGTCCATTGCTTCAGTAATGAGACTTTTTAACTTTGTATTTAAAAGATAGCCCAGCTAGCAATAACAGGTTGTAAGAACATTAAAATAACGTCAAAATGTTATTTTGAATGTTCGAAATGTTTAGTTATTTAGTTAACGTGACTACTTGGTTATCAGAACATGATAGTATTTAAAAGTGTTTGAATAACGTTTTTAAAACGTTCCACTAACAACTTCAGAAGTGACAGGAAAAACTGAGTGTGCATAAGACTGAAGCTCACCTGTATCAGGTTCTGCTCAGGTGAGTAACAAGATCTGAGTTTTGGCAGCTGGGGGACTGAAGTCTGTGGCCCAAGATGGCACTCTGTTAAGCATGCCTAGTTATGCTCATGTTTAAACAGCCTATCTCTCTTTCTCTATCTCACCTCTTAGTTAGATTGATAGATGGATGAAAGAGAAAGATGGATGGAAGAGGGGTTAGCTAGATAGATGTGTAACTCAAGAGCAGAGACAAGACTCAGGTGTCACTGTGATAAGTTAAAGGCAGTCGTACGTGATAATGACGTTAGACAAAAGACTGCTGGTGACACACTTATGTTTATTTTCCTGTGTGTTGGGTTACCAGCCAGAACTCAGTTCTGAGAATAAACTGAAGTTTAGACACAAGTATGTAACTTTGCAGTCAGAGTTGTGTGTTGAATGTTGTGTGATGAATAGCTCTGCATTGCCACCTCTGAGTTCTGGAAAATCCCCTGGGACTTTTCCAACAGGCCTGAAAATTGGTTTTTTTCCCCATTATTGATTTTGGAATAAAAACCCACAACAGAAATGAGCGATGGCACCGATTTCACCGAGTCACTCCAGGTGACAGCATTTGTTGTTTGAATGCGTGCCAATAAAGACACAGTGCCCTCCATATTTACAGCATGTGATGAATAGTTTCCCAAATTTCCTTTGGGGAATGTCACGGATCAGCTTCTTTTGTGTGAAACTCGTTCCTGACTGACAGGTTGGCAAAACAGACGTTTAGCTACATGTGTGACATTATGATAACATTCAGATTTTGTTTGCTGGGGTGGTCCTTGTGTTTCCACGTTCTGTTTTGTAAAAAACTTGATCTGAATTAGCAAAAGTTCACCCATATCTCTCTGACACACCAAACAATGGATACAAGAGTTAAGGGAAACTGGATGTGATTTTTATGGAGGAATGTTATAGTACGTCTAGAAGAGAGTGAAGTAAGATGTGTGGTGGTCTAGAGTCTATATATCTTAAGTTTTAGGATATTTAGAATGGGACTATTATGTACAATTTTTAATGTTTCTGTCATTTTTTGTGTGGCATTTTTATCTATTTATTTGCAAATAAAAATAATTAGATGGAAACATGGCTAATAAAAACCATTGGCCTATGTTCTATAAATGGTTTTGTTAAAGCAAATTCTGATGAAAAACCCTGATTTAAAAAAAGCAAATTTTTGCACAAGGAGCGTATGTATAATGACTGGTCAGGGGCACAAGGATCCATTTGCAGCTCATTTTAGTCTTAAAACAAGATTTGGCAAATTGCAAGCAGTTTATATAGAGAGTCATTGATGAGTAACTGTGAAACAGGTGAGTAACAAGGGGGCGTGGCCAGCCTCCCAGGTATGGTGGCTGCTGGGAAATGTAGTCTGAATGTTAATATTTCTGCCGTTGGTTCCCGCTGATGGCCAGGATGAGGTGGTTCGGGAACCTCAGACGTAACAATATATGTATTTATTTAATATAATTGTAAATTGTAGATTTAATGCAATGTATCTGTGATTGCTGCTCACTCATAGACCCTTATATGGCAGCACTTCAGAGTTATATAATATTGTAAGAGTAATTAAAAAATTTCCCCTTTGTTTAACAGATTCATTTTAATTATTAATGTTTTTTTCTCAGCATATTATCTTCCCAAATCCCTGTGTGCTGTATGTCCCAGATTCTGGTGATATATTTCCATTCATACAGCTTCAAACATCTGAGACTGACAGAATTTAGATTTGGAGATTTCCATTTAGTTATACATAGATTATGGGGGCTTAAAAACGTACCGCATAACAGAAACGATCCACATTTTTTTGAAGTCAGTTTCTCAATCTAATTCTCCTTTGATTTTCTGTCATTCAGGCTTTTCTCCTGAGTCACGTCTGTAAATCTGTATAAATCTCTCCACTGTGAGTCTTTCCCTGACAATTTTTGTTTGAGACTCTGCGTGTCTTTCTTCTTAAGACTGTTTGCTTAAGTCTCTAAATCTCTGTGTCTGGATCTTCTGTGCATACGAATGGCATCTTTTGTGCTGCCTTTGACAGCGTTCCTACACGGGTTATACTGAATAAACGCTAGATCGCACAGCTGTGAGCCACGGAAACCTTGTTTTTATTGCCATAACCTTCTACAGCACACATCAAAACAACTGAACAGTCTCAGGAATAATCCTGATTTAATTTGTAATTCTTCAACCGTCCCAGAATGTCTTTATGGTAGTTCTGTGTTTAGCGATGCTGTTGGCAAACAGCCTTGAGTTTTCCATTAGTGCTGCTAAATGTTTATCTCAGCCCTTCATCAAAGCTGGCCACGGTTTTCTCCTGTGTCTGCATCTGTTCATGTCCTCCAGGCAGGTAAACGGCGTGTGATGCCTGTGATTGGCAGTGGTGTGAAGTGAGCCAGCACAAACACACCTGTGCTGTTTCATAACAGTTGCAGACATCACATTCACTTCTTACACACCGTCCCCTGTGTTTCTTTAAGAACGAACTCTGTGATCTACCAATGCAATGATATCAGGTTAAATAGTTTTGTTTACTGCATGCTGGTGTGATTTTTGAGGGACACAATCGAAGCCCCACAAACAACGTCTCCTTTTCATCTCCTGTCTCCTCTCTGTCCTCGTTCTGTTCCTCTGTCCCTGTCCTCCTCTGCTGTCCCCCAGCTCCTCAGATTTCATACTGAACACCGTTCAGAACAGACTGTACTCTTGTGTAACAAACACAAGTTCAGACTTAGCTAAAATCTGTCCTGCTGAAAATATTAGCATAGCTAGTCTGCAACATCAGCATGTTGCATTGTGGGTGTTGGTGTTCCACCAGGTTTGTTAACCAGCTTAAAGGGATATTTTTCCACAAAATGTCATTATTATAAACAAAAGTAAAAAATAATAAGTGATATGGACTACTGGCACTAGGACTAAATGACTATAGAACCAGCACTAACCTGCCTGTCCATTTACACCAGCCAGTTCATTTAAACAGATCTGTATAGCAGGAGACACGTGCTGTTTTCTCACATGCTGCTTGTTGTCACTGAAGCTAGTGTGGCTAGCGTGGCTAGCGTGTGTAAGTGTACACCTCCTGCAGGAAATGCACAGTGCTGCACATGAATTAGTGATCGACATGTTCCCCCGTTAAACAATATCTCGCTTTAAAACACTGCGTCTGCGGGCAACACAAAAACAACACAAATGTGTCCCTCTGTTGCCTGTGCAGACCAATACAGTGATTGTTGTGCCTGGACTTTAAGATGTTAAATTTAGGTTAGCAGTCAAATTAATATTTGTATCCAAAATGTATAAATCAGCAGTCATTTGTTGTATTTTAGAAGGCAATATAGATGAATAGCCTTTATTTAGTTAGCAGATCAATAAAGTATCTGAAGTTTCTCAACATGCAAGTATAAGTTGTGTTTTGTTTCTCCCCAGGAACGGTTCGAAGCTCTATTTAGGATCTACGACAATCAATCGTCCTTCCAGATGTTCAAAAGTTTCAGGAGGGTTCGAATCAGCTTCAGTACTCCAGAGGCGGCCGCTCGCGCACGCATTGAGCTCCACGAATCCGATTTCAACGGCACTAAACTGAAACTCTACTTCGCACAGGTCAGTGTGTCGTCGATCTCATTATATCGCGTTCCTCGTAAACACACGGTTGCAGGTGAAGGATTGTAAATACTACACACAAATCTGATTTGCTTTCAGATCAGATCTGTCATGTTATAATAAACTTGATTCGTTTATTCAGACAGTGTGGACACTAACTAGTGTGTGTTCCAGGGAGCAACATGGGCAAAATTATTAACATGAGACCCAGGGAGTAAACAGGACAGTTTAGTTTGTTCCTTTTTTCTAAGGTCTGTCAGCAGGGAGAACCCAAAGAACAGACAGTTCTCAGCATTACACACACACACACACACACACACTTTCCGTGTATGACTAATTATTATTATAGTTAATCTGAAATCAGATTAACACCTTCATCTATACAGAATCATTATATAGTAAATGTAGTCTGTGTGACTGACGCGTCTGTTTGTTGTTTGTGTGTGAGTGTGGACAGATAAGACGTTGTGTCTTAACAGAACAATAACAGAACCTGTTTCCTTTAGAGATGTGTGTTACTATGGTGAGAGTTTCCTGTACATAACAGAAGTATCTTAGTATCTTAAATCTTGGCTTGATCTGTGATATATATATATATATATATATATATGTGTGTGTGTGTGTGTGTGTGTGTNTTGATCTGTGATATATATATATATATATATATATATACATATATATGTGTGTGTGTGTGTGTAGCTGTATAGCTATATATATATAGTGTGTATATAGAGCTTAAAGGCTAAATTTGCTTGCCATAAAGTGTGAAGTTTTCTTATGATTAAATCTTAGCTCTAACTTTTGCCTCCTCTCGATTCTGTATTTGGGTCACAGGTTCAGAACACAGGTGAGGATGTGGATAAGACGTATCTGGCCCCACCCCAACCCGTCAAGCAGTTCCTTATCTCCCCACCTGCGTCTCCGCCCGTGGGGTGGAGTCAGAGCGAGGATGCCACACCTGTGATAAACTACGACCTGCTGTGTGCCGTGGCCAAACTAGGACCAGGTAGAATAAAACACACACTACACACTTGTAACCTCCACACACACAAACTTTCAGCATACAAGCATATGTCAGACTCCTACACATATAACCTTGTGTGTGTGTGTGTGTGACCATCTGGTCTAAACGTCTGTTTTCTGTGACTCAAAACCTTGCACCAACTGTAGAAAATAAGCCATGTTAGTAACTTTTCAGATGGATACGGCAGCTTCAGAGTGTTTTGGCATGAATAACAGTTATACTTTTATAGATTTTATTTATTTATGTAAAAAAGTGTTTGAGTTGCATTTGTGAACATCTTTGCTGTGACTTTATGTCAAATGCATTTTCACATGTGGCTAATCATTCGACTGATATCTTAGTTTTTCGTTTCTCCCAGCCTGTTGTTTCATAAATGAGAAACTGTTAAAAACTAACCTAAAAAGAAACCTATCAATAACAAAATGAATAGCTCCTGTAACTAGTATATTTGTGTGTTGACTTTGCGCCATCTGCTGGCTGATATCACACACTGACTCCCTTCAGGAAATCTCTCATTGGTCGGCTCTGTTACTATAGCTACACTCATTCTGTTTCCCAGTGTTTGTTATTTCATTATTCCATCCCACGTATGTAAAACATCGGCTGTATATACATTTTTATTGGCATTTAAATGTCACAACTGAAACACGGTATCCCAAACAGTCCAGTTTAACAGTCCAGTATCGTCTGATAATGGATCAGTTTAATGTTTGTAACGCTGCAGATATTATGTGTGCTGCCGACATCAAAAATACTTCAGTTTTAAGTCTTCAAAGTACCTAAATAAAGCTGGAATTTAACTCTTGTTATTTCTGTTTAGATAGTTAGAAGTTATTAATAGCTTTTAGAGCTTAACTTGTTACCTCATTGAGTAGTGTGTCCCTTTTCTAATAGTGAAGATGAAGGACTGGGCTAATCTGTGAATGTATTGTAAGCTAATAATCTCCATACATCACCTGTGCAGCTACAGGTATAATTTTAATAAACACAATTTAATAAACACTTTCCATAATACAGATTTTCTCTCTGTAGGAGAGAAGTACGAGCTCCATGCAGGAACAGAGTCCACCCCCAGCGTGGTGGTCCACGTGTGTGAGAGCGAAACCGAGGAGGAGGACGAAGCCCGTCCCAAAGCAAAGATCGTGCAGACCAGACGCCCAGACGGACCCCCAAAAGTCTACAACTAAACTGCCACGCCTCACACACTCTTCTGTCTATCTTTCTCTCACACAGGGAAAGACACGCTTTATTTCTAACTAAGAAACGGATGTGTTTGGAGGGGTGCGTGTTGCACCAGAGGCTAATGGTGTTGTGAACCGTACTGGTGGAATAAACACACTCTCACCGTTGCCTCATGGGACAGCCGGGGGGGGCGATGAGTTTGCAACCCCCCCACAATCATCCCACTTTCATTCCTTCATTTAAAGTCTTTGTACTGTAGCATTAAAGAACAGTAACTGTATTTAACGGTCGTAGAGTAGATCACATGTAAACCATTTGTCACTTTATTCAGTCACCACAAAAATGCTTTAAAAATGAAAGGGGGTCCGTTTTTTGATGGCTGTGTCCACGTTTATCTCCATATCGGCCCACAGAGGTGCCGTCTCTGGCCGGGATTGTGTGTGTTTACGTGTGTTAACGTCACACCAGGACGGTGTGAGATTCTCAGTAAAAGCTCTGAGAGCGAATGTGTCTGTCGAAATGTTTAAATAACGTCAGCGAGAGATTTATTGCGAGAGGGTGTGAAACATGTTTGCTTACCAAGATGGATGTAAATTGTTCTTAGTGTGTATTTTACAGCACACACGTTTTTGCATGCTAACTGGTGTATTTTATACTTATGCTTTTAAGCATATCTGTGTCTCAGCGGGATAAAGTGGCTTTGAAAAGGAAAGAAAACAGCTTTCAGGTGTAAAGTTTGACTTTTTGTAACTAAACTCAATGTTCACAAATGGGCCTGATAAGATAGTGGTGAGATTATTGATTGTGTACAACAAAAGATTTTAGTTTCCTGTTATGTCAATCTTTAGCTTTAGCTTAAATGATTAACTTGCTACTGATTTAGGGGCTTCTGTAATGTTGCATTGAAAAAGTTTGGTGTCCCTGCAGAGATTTACTGAATCTACACTGAAATGCTGACGTTGGGCTTGTTGTGGACGTCGCCAGAGAACTTAAACACCTTCTAAATTTTTGCTAGACTTTCTGATTGCAGTGAGAACCACTGAATCTATTCTGGCTTGTTGTGAGTAAACTAAAGATATTTAGAGTCTCTAAGATGCGTTCTAATTCAATCCCCGATGTGAACTAAGTTGAAGAAGACAAAATCTCTTAAAATTCAGTGTGCAGCCCAGTACCACTGTCTGAATGTTTCATTACCGTCATATAAACGTTCCTTTTGCGTTGACACATCAACGATTAACTAAAGTATTTTGTCTTGCAAATGTTTGCATTTTCAGCTATAAGCGTTTACTGTGTTCATTCAAACCAAAATGATTAAAAATAGTAAACATTGTGCAACTATGACGTAAACTGTGTGCTGTAACAGATATGGAGTACAGGGTCATTTATTTAGCATCACGTGTCAGTAAGAAATACAGATGTTATATTTGGTCATGTTTCAAAATGTGATACCATAACATTTCATATGCCGTGTATGTTAATCACAAAGATGAAATGAAGTCATGCAGAGAAATAACTGTGATAGTCATGTGACTTTGTCATTTGCCTTACTCTCACTGCTTACACAACAACAGTGTCTTTAAAACAAATCCTCTGTTGACCAAGGACTCCTTTAGCAAATCATTTAAAGACATCATGTAAAGCGTTTAAATGGTGGCGTGGACACGGGGTAAACTGAGCTGAAAACCAGCATGAATAAATGTGTCGGACTGTGTCAGTTTATATGTGTTTAAGACAAGAAGAGTTGTTTCTGATAAGTTGTGTTATACTGACATTTTATACTGGTGTGTTGTTGCTTCGTAATGCAGTGAAAATGTTCTAGTTTTTTCCTTTGTTAAAGAGAGTCAAAGAGAGAGTCAGTGTTATCACTGTTGTTGTTCTGTTTGAATATAGCTATTGTCTTGTACCTGTAGTTCATAACCTGTGAACACAAAGCAATAATTTACAATTATACGTCTGTGTCTTGTATGGTATGTATTTATTTGCCGAGGTGTTATTTTGTCTCTTAGCTTGCTTACGTTTGTGTAAATATGATTATTTGTTTATCATTGACATAAAACATATAAATAAAAAATATCTACAGACATTATTCCTAAGAAACGAGTGTTGCAATTTACTTATCTGCTTACACAATATGTCTTGTTTATATAGCAACAACAAACAACAGTTAGGGTTAGACAATGATATTAAATATCAAACAACACATGCCTTTGCAGTGTTCAAAACAATGTTCTCTTCCTTAGACGTTATCATGTTTTACATTTAACAATGTGTGTGTGTGTGTGTGTGTGTGTGTCATCCTCATACCATCAGCAGAAGTCATGTCGACAAACCTTCAGTTTTGAATAGACACCCTGTTAGTGTGAATTCTCTTTCTTTTACTCATTAATGTCAAAAATAACTCAGAATTCAGATTGTGTCGATTCAGATTAAATAGGTCACGTTCACACTGCAACAGAATCCCAAACATGTCCTAAATGGCTCAATACAGTTGCGTTCCCACACAGTTCAGTTATAACCAGATCTGATTTGAGTTTCTTTGTTTCTCATCTGACCAAACATAATACATTTACTTTTTATCTTGTTTAAAAAGTGGGACACGCCTACAAAAATCTGATATCTGTCAATCAGGCAACATACAGATTCTGGTTCTGAAGATACTGAGACATTTTCTTGTCATTTACTTGTCATGCTGTGAATCACGTATTAAGGAAAATAATAGGGAACTTCTAAATAACAGCTTGTAACTCTGAACAAAATGTACCAGAACTAGATTTGCCTGAATTTTGTCAGTTTCCGTCTTGCGAGTGTAAACTGAGATTCTGCTCCAAACCAAAAACCTCAAGCATTGCTCGGTTGGCAGAGCATTGTGTTCGCAACGGATGCGGTTGGGGTTCGATTCCCAGGAAACTCACATTTAAATGAAAGTGTCCGTCAGGTGCATATATGAAAAAACAAAACCCAAACTATTTTCATACCATAAAGATCTCTGACCTTTGATCTCTGTAGAGTGATTTGATCTTATTTACTGAATTGATAACTTTGGTAACTTTAATTCTGAAGATTTTTGTATATGTGTTACGGGAAGCCTCAATGTGATAAAGATATAGATTAAGACGGCTTAATCTATGTAAACAATCTAATCTCTAAGGCGGATGTGGAGCAAAGGGCTGGTGACTGAGTTCAGTGCAGTGTGTACATACTCTCATGTGTTGGGTTAAAGTTGTCTTGTCATCATTTAAAACTGACTAAAAATCTTTCTACATTGTTTTAATAAAATACCTTAAACCATCTTAACAAAATCGAAAAGCAAAAATGTTATTTTCATCGCATGAAAATTTCCATCAGGTAATATTATCAAACATAGTACATTTGAAATTTCATTGATTTTATGCTGTGGTGGTTATATTACAAAATGTGACTTAATTCATTTATTTCTAATAACCGATAGAGTTACTGTGCAAATACTTGGAGGAAACCCACTTATGACAGTGTCTTGAGAAGGACTGTTCCATAACTCAGCCTTTGTAAAACACAAATCACATCACATGACGTGAGCCGCTGACTTCAGTGGCTGTTATTGATCAGTTATGTTTGAACTAGATTTGAAGACAATAAGAGTCACTTCTGTGAGTCTCCTTCAGTTTCATGTGAAAGCTGAGCAGAACTCAAACTTCCCACAGAAAAAGTGGGAGAAGTTCCAAACACAGGAACCTCATTTTTCCTAAACCTCACCTAAAAAAGACGAGACAACGAAAGAAAAAAAATAAAAATATAGGAATGTATCCTAACATATATTATGATTCAATAATCTGCACATTTTCTGTCAGACATTGGGGTTAAAACAGTCACAGGATGTTATGAAACAACAGACTCAGTGTCTCACTGGGGAAAACCAGAAATCACATTTGCTCTTTACAGGTAACATGATTCTGACTGTGCCGTCTGGACCTGGCCGGCCGACTGGAAAACCCATGAGTGAAACTGTCATCCGATCGCTTAGAGGAAGGAATCCCTTTAAAAGGAACAAATGTCTCCTTTCTGGTATTGTTGTGTGTGTGTGTGTGTGTGTGTGT
>JBAJNP010007476.1:0-22491 GCA_036877545.1 Yasuhikotakia modesta | reverse complement strand
ATGTACATGTTGTCGGAGTGGACAAGGACATGCTTACGCATTTTCTGCGGGAGAAAATCCTTCAGTGCCACAGACACTGGTAAATTTAAAGGGATTTTCTTTATTAAATAATGCCCTTTTATAGTCACCTGTCTGCTGGACAGCTCTTAAATGAATCATTAGACTCACCTGTGGTTAAATGCCTTTTAATTAGAATTTTGTAGTCTTAAGTGTGGCTTTTCTCCTAAGACTATAATTGGGGTGTACTCATTTTTGCAACATGGGCTTGAATGAATTTGTTAGGAAAATCACTTTTTTGTGTGTGCAAATTAACAAATCTTGTTTGCAATCAATGGCCCACATTTGTGTGAGTATCTTGTAGTATAATATCTCATAGAAAATGTTGAAATGTGGGTTGCGGCCATGCACTGCTCACCGGCAGGGCTGGGATTGCTTTGCCCACAAGGGGAGGAGGAAACTGCTCTCTTTGTGAGGGGATACATGTTTTTATTAAATCTTTTTCGCACATACAAATATGGAGAAAAACAGACAATATGCGGTGCTTGGTCGCTTGACTGACTCAAAGTTCCCAAACAGACCCAAGGGAACAACAGGAGCATCAAGAAGGGACCTCTGGTCCGTTTTCCTGAGATCCGCCAGCGTGAGCCACATAGTACCATCATGTCTTCACTAGATGTTTGTGCACATCCGGGAAGACTGGAATGGATCTCCACAGCAAGGCAGAACTGCGGCCCGATTGAAAAAACCAAGAATCCAACTTGCTCTTTAATGTTTTCGTAGGGGGATCCCAGGCCAGGTCAACATCTAGGCAACATTTTAACAAGCAATATTTTCAGAAATTATTGAGCTTTAAAATGACTGCGCTGCATTTGCAGATTGGAATGGAGAAACCACTCCGAGCAGGTGCCAAATGGCAAAACACAAATAACCTAACTGTGATAAACTGCTATAGCTGCAATTAGTAATTGCAATTATGTTTTTACCACGTTCTGTTTATATCCAGGGAAAATACAACTTGCAGCTAACAAATTGAGAAATTTTAGGCAGATACATAAAATAACCTTTAGTGGCAAAAGTTATTGTTCTACTTATTTGTAGCAGGAGCCACCTCTGGGAGTAATTATTATGAGTCATGGAGTTAATAATTTCATTACAAAAACAAACAATCATGACCACATTAGCCCGGATCTGTCAAAACTACACTGGCATACCACAGAGAGCTTTGAAATTCTGCTGATCACCTATGAGGCCCTAAATTGTTTGGCTCCTTATTAGGACTTATTACAGTCCTTCATGTTCACTGTGATTAGAAAGTTCTGGCCAGTTGATAATACCCAGAATATCAAAATTAATGGTAGTCAGCTGTAGTCAGCTTTGTCAGGCTGGGTGATGGCAGAGACGAGATAGGACAACCAGAGATAGATCAAGGGGATTATGATGGACTTTATTAAATCTTCCTATTACCATACCAACCCCTAAACTAGCTTAATTCTATATTTGTTCCCTGCTTTGCCAAAGCAGTGTAATGTTACAGCTGCAATTAGTAACATTATGCACCTTACTGCCTAACATGATATTTATTATGTTAACTGACTACATGTTGTCTAGTCTCTGGAATAAATAATGTTTTAGATGGCAGTCCAAATTCACTACCCTCCCATAGACCACCAAGAGAGGTGTAAGCTTTTTGCACATAATGGCAGGTATTTCTAATGTACGTCTATTTATTTAAATGGTCCAAATGTGTATTAGTTTCTATCATTTCAGTTAATTTTTTATATTAAAAAAATATATATTTTGTAATGTCACATCACACATTTGTGATGTTGTTTACTGTCGATCTGTGGTTGTCTGTGTAATCAGAAACTTTCCTTTTAATATTTTAAAAGTATAGGCAACACAGGTTGTATATGAGGTTTTGGAGGTCATTTCTGGTATAATGTTAAAGTAAATGACATATACACTCACCGTATGTAAATAGTCAGATTTATTGCTGAAATAATATCTTTTGGACAAACATAATCACTGCTGTGCCAATGCTGGTCAAGTTTGTTTAGTACACTTTTGTAAAAAAAAAAAAGTTCATGCAATTATTTTTACAAATTTCAAAATTCCTTAATACACTTAAAAAGCTCTTTACCTTTAGATTCAGTGTTGTAAATTGTCTTTTGTGCTGACAAGACAACGTTTGGTGTCAGTGCTGAATTGATAAAGCTGCCCAAAGCTCTGACTTAACTTAGACAAAAGTTAGATAACATTTCTAATTTTTTTTACTTACAAATATAATTAAATATTTCAAAGTATAACAACAATAAGCATATTGGGCTAAATTAAAGTGCACGCTGAATTAGATTGTAGCTGAATGTTTTTTGAATGAAATATACTGGTGTTTGCCAGATCAGACCAATTTAAATTGGGTTATTTGCATAATCAATGTAAATTGTGTGTAATTACATTACAATTACACAAACACAACCTTAAACATGTCTGACCTTAAGCACTGCTCATGCTTATGGGCCCTGTTTCTAAAAGAGAAATCTAAAAAAAACTGCTACAGTTAAAACGCTTTATTGCGCGGTGTCACAGTTTGAACCCTGTGAAAGGATTTACAAAATAAAGACTACATGAGAATTCAAAAAACACACAAAAAAACTATATTAAGACAAAAGAAAAACTTGATGTGGACAAGGCTGATGAATGTTGGTCAAACATGATGAAAGCTCTTCAGTCTCTATTCTGTGAATAATGCACAATAAAAATATGCTTTATATAATGTAATATAAACAACATGTACATTTACCAACAAACCACACTAGAATTCACGTCATTGTTTACAACCCCATGTGGATTGTAAACAAAGCCTCTTTTTTTAATTAAATGATGCAATGACAAAAGTAAAATTCTGCTAATTATAATAATAGAAGCAGAAGAATGTAAATTGTATAAATCTAAAATACACTGTTGAATATTTGTTTTAATGTTTCATTAAATTAATTGTTTGCATTAATCTGTTTAAATTGGTCATAAATCATTCATACCATTCTTATGTAAACTTTTGAATTAGGAAAATTATTCATAAAATTAAATGTTTACACAGAAATTAGTAAGAATTGGGCCCACTGTATTACACACACTTAAAAGTATGTCATGCCATTAGGAAGTGCTAAAAATGCTCCCTGCTCATATTAGTTTAGTTAAGAGTCTTTTTTCAATCAAGAATGGAGTTGTCAATAAAGGTAATTTGTGAAGACGCAGTTTCTTATTGCACCACTGTAGATGTTTACAGGAAGTGGTGCAAACATTGTTACTATGCAAGTGTAAAAGATGTTGGGTTTTGGACAAGTCATTTGAAATTTCTTTCCACCATTTACTTACCAGCACTTTTGTCTAATGAAAGAGATACAAATCAGATAGCTGTCCTGCAAACATTGATCGTCTACGGCCTGTGAAACCTGTCAAGAACACAAACTCCTCTGTTTAAACATCAAACAGTGACAGAATGAAATGTCAACAATAACTCAAAATTGCCACCCGTCATATTAAAACACAATTTAGTCTCTTTTTTTTGCACTTTTATATAAAAAATGTCATTACAGAAGACAATTTGTCATGCCATGTTAATTAAAGTTTAAGAAAAATGGAAGGTCCAAAATATTGTTCATTTAATAGATGTTTTGATCATCAGAAGGCATCCATACTGTACACTGGAATTTCAGTTTGGTGACAAAGCCTTTGAGGTACGAGGTCCTGGTTTAGTCACCAAAACTTATAATCTTTATTCGTAAACATTAACCTCCCCCTCAAGACAACATCTTATCTTTTTTGAAATATGTTTTGGAACAAGGGCAGGATTATACTGACTATTCATGGCCAGTTTCTATTGTGTGTAGTGTGATACACTTCACCTGGTCAGATGTCGACTGGATTCATGCACCTCCATCTCATAGCTCTTAAAATTATTTAGCTCTTTCCTGATAGCAGCCTGTAGCCACATGCAACAAAACACAAAAAGTGCTTTAAACACAGGTTCATTGAAGATTCATGTTTTCCTTTCTATTGTTTAAGCACCTCTTATACCTATAATGTGTAGCTTTTTGCTTTAATAACGTTCTGTCCTTTAATTGATGTAAATTCATTACACCATGACTGTCATCATGTGTGCATGTCTCTAAACGTGTAGTCTTTTGAGACACCAATTTTTAATGTTCCAACACGATGTAAACATGGTTCCGTTTTTACGCTAATTGACTGACTTTCATCAAATCACAACTATTCAATCCTGTTAGCAGTGTCACTGACAATAAATCAACAATCAAACCACTATTAAACAATATTAAGTGCAACTGAGAATTTTTATTGCACAACATGAGACTTTATTATTTTGTGAAAAAAAACAATAGTTCTAAAATATGATAATTTGTACTACAATATTTGTATTTGTGAAGTTGCTTTGCTACAATGTATGTTGTGTATGTAAGTGCTAGAAATAAAATTAAATTGCAAATCAATGACTCAACCCTGTTACTCAAATTTTTTCATTAAAAAACTGTACCTATACATAGCATCTTCTGATATGTAAGAAATTACAGACTGCCTCTAAACAAATTCCACTCCAAGTTAAAATTGGACAAGCTTATCTCCAAAAGGTTTAATTATCATACGGAAATATTGTCAGTCCTATTTGTGTAACACCTGAATTAACAAATTAAAATAAGGAAGCAGCAGAAAGACTTCAGGAATCTGCTTCTGATCAAGGGGATATGTGACTGTAACAGGGCTGTGCAATATATTGATTTTCAATTTTGATATTTGCTCCAAACAATCACAAAAACAGTGATATTGACAAAAAACTTTTATAAAAATTATTAAAATCATTTTAACATATTACGTTCTGCTATTTTGTCATGTGTTCCGAATGACACACGCACTTCTGCAGCATGAGAGATGATGAATACCAGTAAGCAGGAGTATTTTTACATACTGTCCATGTTCAAAAATGTGTTCCCTGTTAATTGTTAAAAAAGCATTACACCCTGTTCAGGGAAAGTGCATCTTTTTTATTTCTCTTGTGGGTTAGGTGCATGTTTAGGTCCATCCAGCAAAACTACCACAGTGCCCTGGAGCCTCAGTGCTGAAGAACTTACCTCATTATCATTAGCATGTCTTGTTTAATTATTGTTACCCCAATATTTCTGCATTTCATCCAAGTACTGTGCAGGTCATCAGGTTCTGAAAATCACACTTGCCTTGTCAGCTGCAGTCAGCCGTGTCCAGGGTTTGTCTGCGCGTCTGTCGTAGTCCTGAGCGTCTGCCACCTCAACATAATCACTGAAGCGGATCAGGATCTTGGCTTGTCGTAACTCTTCCACTGTGGGTCTTTGACTTAACTGAAAAACAAAGACAGCACAAGCTTCACAAATGACTTTCACTACACCTGCCAAAATGCACCTAAAATGTAACCAATGTGTTATTGTTCTTTGTTTTGGATTTGATGGCTTAATATCAGGAATATTTGTAGAACTGCAAATCGGATACTTTTTGTAAAACATTCCACTCAAAAAAAAACATTCCACTTTTTGATTCTTGCAAATGCATTGTGAGACAGACCAAAAAGCTTATTTAAAGCACTTGGTGTTAATGCAACAAATTACCACAGCAGGTCCTTAAACTAAGCACCACAACTGAACCATGTTATAGATTCAGATGTTACATTTGCCAGCAAGCAAATAGGCTTCCAAAAGGTCACTGCAGAATGAGTCTGCTGGTCAAATCCATTAGGATAGTGAATGTCTTTAAAAGAGAAGACACTACAGAGATATGTAGATTACATGTGGAGATAGATGGATTTTAAGGGAAGTATCAAATCAAATTACACCTACAAGTGGGAGACTACTGAGGGGGAAACCAAACCAGATTGTAGGCAATGACTAATAGTTCCATCTAGGAAAAGACACAGAAATTAACATATAATGCTCATATAAGATTAACAAAGGAAATCACTACATATAGCCCTGGATGGATCTGTACGTCAATTGCTCACCTTGCATGACAGTCTGCATCTAATCTCTCTCTTCTCATCCATCTCCTCCTGCTCATTACGAGCTTTGGGACAGAAAAAGGTCAGAGGTCAGCCCAGAATACCCTGTCAACAACACCTACCGACATACCTTTTATTTCAATGTCACACTGTAAACTGTTTTTCACCTGTGACCCTTAGACTGTGTCAATTTCCATTAAAATAATCTTACAAAAATACATCAATTCAAAACAGCTTTGAGAAGAATATAAAAAAATTCAACCTTAACAATGCAGTTGTTTAGAGCTGCAAACTATCACCACCTCTGTTAAATACATAAAATTTCAAACTTACATTTCCTGAAAAATCGGCAGCTCAAATTTGAATTTATTATACACATACTTACTACACCTGTATTTTGTTACGTCCGAGGTTCCCACACCGCCTACTTCCTGGCAGGAACCTTCACCTGAATATTGACAATTGGACTCCATTTCCCAGCAGCCACCATACCTGGGGCTGGCCACTTCCCTTATAACTCACCTGTTTTCCAACATCTCATCAATGACTTTCTATATAAACTGCTCATGTTCATCATGCCTTTTCAAAGTCTTGTTTTACCACGCAAACAATTCACAGCCATTTTCCCTGTGATTGGCTTTCCTGTTGTGACCCTGCCTGTTATTTGGATTATTCTATTGTCTGCTGCCTGCGCCAACCTTTGCCTGTTGTTTGTACAATAGCTTATTTTTGTTTATTACAATCCATAAAGTATGTACCTAAAGTATGGATTGCAGCTTTAACCTATCCTTAGCATTAATGTTAGAGCACTGAAAGTAATTTAATAAAATAAGAAATATCCCAAAATAGAATTTTGCTGAATTTTGTGATAATAGCGCCACATCAGAATGTTGTAGAGACTTGCGAGTGGTCTTCTATTACACATTGCTTAGCAAGCAGCAACAAATGATTTAAGTGAAAGTGACGTGTTTGTCAGTTACGGTTGCCCATAACCGAAATGTGACCTCTGCATTTAACCCATCCATGTGAGGAGTAAACACACTGCAAGTCGTGAACACACACACACCCGGAGCAGTGGGCAGCTATCCCTGCAGCGCCTGGGGAGCAATCAGGGGTTAGGTGCTTTGCTCAAGGGCACTTCAGTTGCTATCTGCCGGTGCTGGAATCAAACGAGCAAACTACTGATTACAAGCCCGACTCCTTAACCAGTAGACCACAGCTGCCCCCACAAACCATGCCATTGAAATGATGGCATTTCAACTTCATAGCCCTAGCCCTAGCAACCAGTTCAGCAACTTCTTATCCACACCATTAATACCATTTAGTAGGGCTAATTATTCAAAACCGTTAATTATAAATTTTAAACGATAATAATCATTAAGCCATATTTTAGTATATCTATAATGCTTACTCATGATAGAATCATGTTAAATTATAGTAACATCTTGCTAACATATAGTAACATCTTGAGCATTATGCTCAAACATGCTAACATCATGTTAACTCATGCTAAATCATGTTAGCATCATGTTTAAACACACTGGCATCATTCTGGCCTCAGTTTTGCAAGCCCACAGCAAGCACCACTAGAAGTCACTAGAAGTTCCTTCAGAAGTCACTATTATCATTAGCATAATTATTGGTCAAACATGGAAAATATACTTGAGTCACAGTTATAGTGCCACCAACTGGCAGCAGAAAGTGTGTCAGTTCCAAAAGACAATTTTAATGATCTTAAATGATGTTGCCATGGCTACACAATAAATTTATGGCAAAACTGGAAAAAGGAAGTGGCTTATATTTTCTGCATGCATTGAGCAATTTAACTCAAATTGAGACGGCTATTGTAAGGCGCAGTCATAGCACCAACCAACTGGCAAAAGAAAATGTTGCTTAAAACAGAGCCAAATAGAGTCCTCTTAAATGTACCAAAGTCATTTCAAGCTTAGTCAGAAAAATAAAGAGATTAAAGATACTAAATTGGTTTGCAATTAAAGGACTTTTGATATCTGGAATGGTGAGTTCTGGCCTTAAGTGCTCCCGTTGTTCTATTTACACATCAATAGGATTGTGTTACACCATAAGTCTTTTTACAATTATACGTCAGTGCATAAATGTAAAACACATTTGGCGGTTTAATAGTTCTTGAGGGTCTCGCTTACGTCTGAGAATATTTCTCTGTTCTAGCTCTTCAGCTGTGGGTCTCTGGCTCAGTCTCCTGTCAAACATAAAGATACATAAGAGCTCAACATAATTTCCACCTGCCACATTTTTTAAATAATTTATTTTTCTGAAAGATCATATTGACTCACATATACACTTGTTTGAACCACAAACTTATGACGCACAAATTTATATGCAAGATAGATAGCCAGGGGTAAATATAGTCTATATATAGTAAATATACAGCGTATAGTATATATAGTAAATACACAGTATGTACATATATGGCTGATAAACCAATAAACAACCTTTCTAATATGTTTAACATCTTACTGTTTTACTGTATTATATCGTGTAAGTATATAAATTTGATGCATCTTGTTTTTTCCACACAATCTCCACACAATCTCCACACAATATATGTTTAACATCTTACTGTTTTACTGTATTATATCGTGTAAGTATATAAATTTGATGCATCTTGTTTTTTCCACACAATCTCCACACAAAAAAAGCTGTACAAACCTGTCTGTCTGTGTGTGTGCGGTGCTGTGTTGTGTTGTGATTACCTTGTTAGTTTGGTGCCAATCAGCAGCCTGGAATGCAGTCTCTCCTCATCTGTCTGCTGTGGCAAGATGTTTTTCTCCTGCAACTCTCTCTGAGATGGCCTGTTGCTTAACTTCATTGCCAGAGAGTCCTTCCTCAAAACCTTCAATGCCAAGGTGTCTATACACACACACACACACACAGAAATCTTAACCTAATTCTAACTTTAACTTTACTTTTAACTCACAGACAGAGACATGTATTTTGTCAAGCGTTGGCAGCTATTTCAATCTAAAGCGACTTACAAGATGAGTAAAATGCTTTTCTCCTGCTCTCTCTGCTTACATACTATATTTTAATACAGCTGAGAAAAGCTTAATAACGCTGTTCTCATTCACATTTCTGTTTCTCTCATCAGACCAAACTCTTTTGAGATGTCCATCTTTGCAGCTCCAAACAATACGTTTTGGGTATTATGACAAAACACTAGAATTTTGATCAAACCCCCCAAAAAACATTGGGTGTACCTCTAGAGAAAAGATCTGAAAGAACTGGCTCAATTTTCATTAAAAAATTTACTATAAATGTGTTTAAAATTCATTAATAGCTTACAGTTATTGTTAAAATAGCTGTGTAATTGAAAGGTGGACTAATTCACTCAATATTTTAAAAATATAATAAATATCATGATAAATCATATTTAATTAATTACAATATCAAAATTGATTAACCTATAACAATAATTATGAGTATAGACTGGTTAGGACTAACTTGTGAAGAGTGAACCATCATCTTCCCCATCTTCCTCTTTATATATGCCAAGCAGATCCTCATAGTTTGATTCATTAGGGATATTTTCTTTATCATTATCACAATCAATGACCACAGTGGGCAGAGAACATCTGTACTTCCCTGCATGCACCACAGAGCTGAAAGCACAAATAAAAACAACATGAAATTATATCAAGAATGTGTGAAAGAGACAGTTTAGCCTAAAAATAATTTCTTTCCATCATTTACTCGATCTAATGGGCAAGTAAACAATGAAAGAATTTTCATTTTGGGGTAAACTATCCCTTTAGTCACAGATGATGAATTTCTGGGACACATAGATGCATGATTGTAAAGACTTGCTAGAATTAAAATAACCCAATATGCTTTAATGTTTTTACAAAACTTGCTCAAATGTCAGTAGAGACACTGCTGCGATTTCTTGGCCAGTGATGTAGTGTTCAGGCCAGGACTCAGCTTTAAGTCAGGCTGTATAGAACAAGCCCCTTAGGAAAGCAGCATGTTCAAAATTTATTCCACGAGAGCCAAACATTCCTTTTCACAATTGAAATATTTAACCCTGGGCCATTCCAAACCCTGAAAAAACATTATCCTGTTTCACATTTCAACTGGTCACACTTTACCAGGGCTTAAAGGGCTAACCCTTAATATTCACAATCTGACATTTCATGATCTCTACATTCCCAAACATTACCTTACCTTAGAAGGCCTTTATCTTATCTAACACAGCATATGCTGGTGAGTTAGGAAGTTGGACAGTTTGCCTGATGTTTAAGTGCCAGTATGATGCCCAGCAGGTTCACACTAAGTAAAGCATTGTTGGTTAAGTGGGGCATCTGTGGTGGGCTGGAGACAGTGACTGCAATGTTTCAGTAATATCTCATTCAACCCTCCTGAAGGAACTCTACAGACTTGTTAGGAAATGCAGGCAAGAGTTATTCTCTTACTCAAAACGCATTGCTTGTGGCTTAAGAAATCCATCCAAGAGCTGTTGACTGCTCCATTCATGGGCTTCTGTGTAACAATACTCAGACACACAGATAAAGATTAACAATGGTATGTTTATTGAATGGTTGCAGGTAAACAGAGAAATAAATTGGGCAGGTGAGTATTAAACTTTGTGCTGCAACTTTTTTTGCTGCAAGGATGTATGTGCTAAGTGAATGAACTGGTAATGAGTTCTGTAAAATGATTAATTCAGGCTTGTCTGATGGTTCTCCAGGGCATGGATTCTGGACAAGGAGTCTGCTTTTATGTTTCTGGGACCAGGACGATAGGATCTTGAAATTGAACCTTGAATGAAATGTTCCTTCCAACCAGTGCCTCCACTCTCCAAGAGCCAACTTGATGGCCAAAAGTTCACATTTTCCAATGTCATGGTTCCCAGGAAAAGAAGGCAAAGGAGGTGTGCCCTGCTGCTGAGAAATGACCACTCCTGTAGTGGAGGCGTCGACTTCCACAATGAAGGGTAGTTCTGGGTTGGGATGGACTAGGAGGACAGTGGTGGTGAAGGCCCATTTAAGGGTGGTGAACACTTCTGTGTCTTCAGGTTAAGTACTCAGTAATCAATATAGGGCTGTAGACCTCAATATTTTTTAGCCACGAAGAAGAAGCTGGGAGCAGCAGAGGAAGTGGAGGGCATAATGTAGCCTTGCTGAAGGGCCTCCTCAATATTTTCCTTCATTGCCTTCTGCTCAGGAGGCAAGAGTGGGTAGATTTTCACATGGGGCACTGGCTACCCGGGATGAGGTTGATGACATAGTCCCATGGCCGGTGAGGAGATAACTGGGCAGCTTTTTCAAGACAGAAGACGTCACTAAAGGGAGCGTAGCAGGATGGAATGTCTATGGACTTGGCCATCTCCAAGGGGCTTTCAATAGATGTGGAATGGAGAGGGAGTGATTTAGGAGGTGCAGACACTGGATGCAGAAGCTCGGGGAAACACAGAAGCAGCTGTGACCCCACTTTATGGCTTTATGGCTCTTTAGGACATTTTTTAGGCACTTTTGGACTCCTGTCTTCCATGATAAAACTCGATTATGCTGCACCAGAACTATATCCACTGTAGAACCCTCCAGAACCAGCAGATGAAGTGACTCCGAGTGCAGCAGATGAAGTGACTCCGAGTGCAGCAGATGAATCTGAAGGTTACAGTACCCACGCTACGACTGGCATGACGTCTGCTGAGGGGTTTTCTGGTTATGGACTGAACTTGATAGAGGGTTTCGGTGGCGGTTATCATGAGTCAGAGCTGATGGCTGAGGATGCTGACTGGAACAGTGACAATAGGGGCAGTAAGCAGAGCATTGGCAAACAGAGGATTCATTTCTTCAGAGAAGGTTGAATAACTAACCATATGGCAAGGAGGATGAAGAGGACAGGTGAGGATGAAGTGGCCGCAAGCTCTACATTACAGACACAGTCCGCTCGTTATTCTTCGCCTACGTTCTGCGCTGGTGAGACGGTTAGTGTCGGTTTGCATGGGTTCTGAGTGAGGTTCTGGAGGGCCACCAATCTCTGGCCAGCATTGGAGAGGAGTGACAATGGCTGGGGGTGATTAGTGAAACAATATTAAATGCGGTTGGAACAGGGAACAGTTGCATAAATCGTTCTAACCCATAGGAATCATAATATGTGCAATCTTCTGCCAGTTGCTGACACCTATGCCTGCGACTCACAATACACACATCCATGTCATCAGTCCCTAGAACCAAACATACATCTCAATTTCAACAAAATTACTATGCTCACAGAAGATATAAGACACTTCATGTTTCTATTTTTTGCTATTTTGACATCTTTAGTGCCAACCACTAACCCACGTCTCAGACCTTTCAGCTCCTTGAATACAAACCATTACTTGTCCACAAACCTTTCTAGTCTCTGCAGTGTCTTTTGCAGCTCGTCAATGATGCGGCTGGATGGGTGGACACTGGCATACTGTAGCTGTAGTAGGTGACTGTACTGTGGGAAGGGCGGAGCTTTATTGTTGAACGACAGGGGGGTGGGTGAGATGGAGGAAGACGGCATGTAAATCATAACTTGTCTAGGTGGTAGAGGAGGAGACAGCCTTCCCTGAAGACATGGCACCTTCAACAGCTTATAAGAGTCTGATCACAGAACAAAACAAATAAAATTTATGCATGATATGAATATCTTTTGTAGCAAGCTTGTGTGATTTGTTGGTATTTTATTTTATTGCCATTTTAACTTCTATTTTATTGACAAATATATAATATATAAAAATAAAAAATTAGTAAATTTCTGTTTAGAGAAACAACAATTCTGCAATGTGACAAAAGATTCTTTAAATTTGCCTAATGAATTTTACTTTATAAAAACTGAAAACACTGTTTAAAAAACTGTTTAAACAATACTCCAAAACCAATATTTCAAACTTTATTCTGATAAATGGTGTTGACATATCATACATCTGTGATGTGCTTATTAAAGAGCCTGCAAAATAATCTATAGGTGTAAGGAAATATTGGGTTCAAATATCGTTTTATCTTTACTTTAATTTTCTGACTTTTACAATTTAAAAAATGAGGAATCAATAGAAATTAAAATGGGTTGTGAAAGTATTATTTTTCAGGTTATACATATATGTATACACAAGCATGTATATACATGCTATGTTTAAGACAATTAATAACATTATTTATGAAAGCACAGTGTGACATCTAACCACTCTAGTCGTAGTTTTTGTTTTGTCATAGACATCTGTTTTACAATTTTGCCCTTTAATTAATTTAGAAAATTATGTCTCTGACTCAACAAATCAAGAGTTGAGCCAAGTGACTATTTAAGTAATCTTAAAATTACATTTCAGACTTTTTGGTCAGCTAAAACCTGTAATGGAGTAATTATTATAGTATGTATCTTTACCTTTACCAAAGTGTGGTTTTCAGGTGCACCTCTAGCGTGAAGTTTGTAATTTTACCTTTGCTGTGATTGGTCAGTCTGGTGAGAGGTTTTGGGGGAAGAGCTGGTGGCTGTTTATGGACAAGTTGAGGTTTGGCAGAAGGTTTCTGAAGATCATGTGAAAAAGCAACTGACATTTTAGGAGGAAATGTCAGAGATGACTTTAACATGTTGTCCTGGGCACACACTCCTCCATCCAAAGACAATTTGAAATCAATAGCAGCTGAAAAAAAAATAAGTACATGGATACTGTAACGGTGGATACTGTAAATTACACGCAATTTACAAAAAAATCACCCAACACTACTACATAGCAACAACACAGTATTGCTGAATTGAATTGATTATGAGGAATGAAGTAAGAACAAATGTAGAAACTGACTAACTTTGAACCTCTAAAAGAACCAAACAGGTATTTATCTAAACACATTGCTCGGTTCAATAAATACTCCACTCTCTCAGCGGAGTTAATTAAAAGATGATACAGATGAGCCCTTGGTGATGAAACAGCTCTTTGATGTATTTTACCTTTTTAATGGTTTAATTATATTACTCTAAAAATATTGGCATGCGTTATAAAAATGAAGCGTCTGCCAAATAAATAAATGTAAATGTATTGCTCATTCTGGTTTTCCTGTAGCTCAACTGGTAGAGCATTTTGTTAGCAGCGCAAAGGTTGGGATTTTCATCATGCATCTTGAACTAAAACAATTGTATATATCTACAATAGAAGGAACAGAAAGTTTGTCACACATGATTTTTAATGATTGTAACAAATGTTCTACATATTCATTAAATGTATTTTATTGTTGCTATATTCTTTTCACTCAAAAGAAATAAATTTAGATTCTTTCACAGACAAACACTAGAAAAACACTAAGCTATTTACTTAGTGTCTAATTTACTTATTTACTAACTAATAATTCATTTTTTAAAGATCTAATGCCACATCTAAACCTATTTACCTCTACTCCCAGAAAAATCAAATAAAGCCTAAGACTAAAGATCATCGTGTACGGCCAGATGCGTTTTTAAATTCTGCAGCAATATTTTGTGATTCTCAGACCTTGGGTAACGCCTGCACTGCAGAAACATCTATAAGAGTTTTATATCTTCAACTGTAACACACTCTCAGGCTTGTTGGGATCCATAAGCAGTTTATTGGAATAAACAGCATTAAACAGGCAAAGGTCAGACAGGAGCAAACAACAATGGCAGGTAAGGCAAATCAGTGTCAAATAACAGATCACAGGTCGAGGCAGCAATGGAACATAGGAGAAATACGGTAAGTGTTGGGTAGTCTCAAGCGGTAAGACACAGGAGTTATTTGTTTTATGATTTGGAAGGGGCCCACATACATGGGGTTTAGTTTTCTGCAGTGGAGTCTGAGGTGGAGGTCTTGGGTCGCTAGCCACATCCTTTGGCCTGGGGCATATGGCGGATTGGGAGTATGACGTCTGTTGGCCTGTTCCTCGGTTCTACGAACAGCCCTCCATAGGTGAGTGTGTGCAACTTCCCAGGCCTCTTGGCAGCCTCTTGCCCAGGAGTTAACAGCAGGTAAGTCGGTGGGTTCACCGGACCACGAGAATAGAGGTGGTTGGTAGCCCAGGATGCACTGGAAAGGTGTGAGGTTGGTGGAAGGTTTTTGGAGGTAGTTTTGGGCGTATTCTGCCCAGATCAGGTACTTGCACCAATCTTCCTGTTTCGAGCTGCAGTACGAGCGTAGGAATCTGGAGAGTTCCTGACTGTGCCGTTCCACTTGGCCATTTGATTGTGAGTGATAACCTAAGGACAATTTCTCCACGGTCTTCAAGGCTGTTGGGAGCTTGGGTAATGGAACGAACTGGCACGCCTTGGAGAATCTGTCCACGACGGTAAGAATAGCTGTGTTGCCTTGAGAGAGAGGTAAGTCAGTCACAAATCTATTGCAATGTAAGACCAGGGACGGTTGGGTATGGGTATGCATTGGAGGAGACCTGCGGGAGCGTGGTAAGGCGTTTTGGAAATATTGCAGGGGATGCAGTCTTTAATGAATTTCATCATGGCAGGCCACCAGTAGCGGTTTCCTAGGAGCTGATGAGTAGCAGTGATGCCTGGATGGCCAGAGCTGGGGAGAGAGTGTTCCTGTTTTAGGACGCAGGATCGGAGTGTAGACGGGACGTAAGTCTTGTTCTCTGGGCATTCAGGGGGAGCTGGTTCTGCCTCGTGGGTTTCCGTATCTATGTCCCACTGTATGGGAGAAACAATGAGATTATTAGGTATGACTCATTCATTAGTGGGCTCCTCGCGATCAGCCTCATGGATTCGAGACAGAGCGTCTGCCTTCGTATTTTTGGAGCCAGGACGGTAGATGACTTTAAAGTTAAGAATAATGCCCATTGTGCTTGCCTGTGATTGAGTCTGCGTGCGGTTTTAAGATATTGAAGGTTGCGGTGGTCAGTAAGAACAGAAAAAAGGGTGTTTGGAACCCGAAGCAATGCCGCCATTCTTCAAATGCTGCCTTAATCGCTAACACCTCTCTGTTGCCAACATCATAATTACATTCAATTGGTGTTAACTTATGAGAGTAGAAAGCGCACAGGTACAGTTTGGGAGGATTGCCATGGCGTTGAGAGAGGATGGCCCCATGCCTGTGCTCGAGGCGTCCACTTCATTCAGCAGGGGGTTCGGTTCTGGAAGTGATTAAGTGACAGACACTGGGGTTCGGGCACAGATCATTATCCATCCTGATGTTGAGTTCAATGAACTGTTTGAGTGAATTCCCCTTGTCGCGACAAGGTAATTCGGCCCTGATCAGTGGGGTAGAGAGTGGGCTGTTGTTCCACGAACAGTGAATATTGCATTAGAAATCTTACATTTTCCTGGCGAGCAAGGAAATATTTATTTAGTCCAGTTCACAACAGAAAATCCAACACAGAGAAAACACTCGGAATAGCAGCTGGGCATACTTGACTTCGCACTGATTGAGAGTTCGAGGTGAGTATATATGCATGTGAGTAAATTGCCAAATGACCGCCGACAGGTGGGCGTGGCCCAGGTATGGGGCAGATGGGTATTGTAGTTCTTAATACTCAGGGGAAGGATCCTACTGGCGGTCAGCAAAGGGAGCTACAGAAACCGCATTTGTGACATCAACAGGCAAATGTTAATGCCTGAACAGCTGCTGTAGTACTGAATTCAGCACACCTACCTTCAAAAATCATAAATCACAGATTTGGTAAACTATAAAAACCATGCTGAAATGTTGATTTGTCTGGCTAAGAACTTGTCCAAGTAAAAAAAGTGGCCATTGCATCTTTTTGAAATCATTGACTTTCATTAGGTTTTAAACTGGTCACTGAACAGTAAATATTGTAAATGTCAATATTAAAATATTAGAATCAATATCACTCATTAAAAACAATATCAGTTGATCACCAGTGCTGAAAGATCTGAAGGATCTCAGGCGTGGACTTAAAATGATATCAGTATGTCAGAATAATGAAAATCTTGCTATGGTTTCTTTGCTTCCTTCAAGTCAAACAGTCAAGTTTATAAACATGCAAAACAGACAAATGCACACCTGGTCAACCCTAAACAACTGAATTCTTTTTTGTCATACCCAATCATACACCCCAAATCCATATGCTAAACCAACAAGCACAAACATTTTCCCAAAATATAAGGACAAAGATCTCAACTGCTATGGAATAAAACTGTAACTTCTGGTCACTTAAAGAAAATTAAGAACTAAAGGTAGATGGCATCAGTCAACTGCAAACCTAACCGATGATGTATGTGATAAACACAGGTCAGAGCCATCCTCAAAAAACATTCTCACCTGTCCTCTGCCCATCTGTTATATCCACCGTCCTGTCACATTCATGAGCACTGGGTACTGGTCCTGACGTCAACCCGCTCTTATGCCGCCCAGCCTGCTTTACACTAGAGACCATGGAATCTAAAATAGAAAATAACTATGCTGTCATATAACTGATCTTCTTTTACCAACCATGCTACAAGTGTACACTAAAATATGCCTCAGAAAGCTCACTGCTGTTTCAGGAGCGAGCAGCTGATGCATTCAAAATCAACCTGATGCATTTAGTATTACAGTATGCAGAAGTGTAAGCTGATTATGAAGTCACTAAATTTAAATGAATGCTAAATTTAAATCCAAAATTATTGTTGTCAGGATTAGAGTCATTATTAGTGAAAAACTCCCACAGACCTTTGTCAAGGCTCCCCTTCAGCACTCCTTGTTTGACAAGCTCCTCTCTGGTCTGATGCATCGATATTTTCTTGTCCAGTGCTGCAAACACACATACACAGAAGACAGACATATTCATCAATACACTTGCATAATATTTGTATCTATATATCTACAGAGCATTCTGTTTGTTTGTGTCTATATATGGATAAATATACATTCATGCACACACACATATAGATTTAGAAAAAAGCATTTTGTATAGCATGGAAGGAGAGCATTTCAAACTACAGAAAGGCATTAAAAATCTCATTTTTTTAGAATAAAACATAACCCTAGATATTTATTTGAAACTGTGGCTAAATTAAACCAAAAATAAAGCTTCAACTGCTTCTGACATTTCTTTAATTAAAAATTAACAGGAAGAAAACAAACATCCTAATGCCTGCAACGGCGTCGTCTCAGATGCAGCATCGTCATTTGCCCAAAGAACAATTGTAGACATTGTCTAGTATAAATGATGAACTGTCCAAAATAAGTCATTTAAATCAATACGCTAGATCCTAAACCTACCAGTCTATTGAAGGTAATGCTTCCTGTAATTATAGACCCTATGCATTGTATTATTAATTGTTTTTTGGGAATGTTCCTAGGCCATACAACTGGCTGTTATCAGACCCCTTATTAAAAAAAACCTTAAATCATATTTATCTGACTGATTCCAGTTTGTTCAATTTAATTCTTTTACTTATATAGTGCTTTTTACAATGTAATATTGCTCCGACAAGAATATGAAGGATTTACAATAACAGCATGAAATAAACAATACACACAAAACAAAATAAATACAAATAATATAACGTAAGGACGATTACATTAACTGAATGATTACAGAATCCTAAGCTAAGGATATGTCAGCAGTCTCCAAGTGAGCAAGCCAACAGGGTGACAGTGGCAAGGAGCCAAAACACCAGTGATGTATACTCTGAGAAAAACCTTGGGAGAAACCAGACTTCTCCTTTGGTACATTAAAGCTATGATATGTAACTTTCCTGGATATAAACATAGAGCTGGTAGTATCGATTTACAATTTTGATTAAAAACTATTGGGTCTGATTTTGTCAAACACTAAGGAATGTTACAAGCAGAGGTAGCAGCAGAATGTTACCAATTGCAGCTATAACAACTCACTGCTGTGACAGAGCATGGTAATGCACTAAATATAGAATTAAGCTAACCTAGGGGTTGGTAAGTATGTTAACAGTAAGCTATAATAAAGTCCATCATAGTCCCATAATTGATCTGTCACTGGTCTCTGTCACCATCCAGCCCAGACACAGCTGGCTACAGGACAACTTATTACAGGAGCCAATACATCTTGTTTTAATAAGAAGTGTCCCTGGTTCCAGTTTACCTAATTAATGCAGCCTAAGAATCCCTTAACAGATTTTATAAATCTATAGGACTATGTGTAGGCTAGATTAAAGAAGTCTTTAATCTATATTTAAACTGAACTAATTCCTGGACAACATTGGGTAAACTGTTTGGATGCCAAATATGAAAGATCCACCACCTGTGCTGTGATTCTTGCTAACTCTGGCCAGAGTTTTCCCAATCGCAGTGAACTAATAATTCATTACATTCACATATTCATCAATACACTTGCATAAAATTTGTATCTATATATCTAAAAAGTATTCTATTTGTTACAGGAGAGGAGCTCAATCAGGTACTGAAGAGCTAGATCATTCAAGGCCTTGTAGTTTAAACAGTATTTAATAGTTAGCCAGTGCAGTCTTGACAGAAGCATTTGGGACTGTTTGGACTACTGAAGCATTCATACTACCTCTGGAAGCAATTATTAAGAACAAAAGTTCTGTCAAGACTGCACTGGCTGCCCATTAGTTTTCATATAAACTTTAAAACTTCATATTCACTGCCAGCAGATAATAGCCAGAATTTCCAAATCAAGCGCTGGTAGTAGATCCTGTTTTATATTTGGCACCTAAACTATGGAACAGTCTTCCCAGTGTTGTCTGGGAAACCGAGATACATTATGTCAGGTTAAATCTAGGCTGATGACTCACCTCTTTAATCTAGTCCTGTGGATTTATTTGAACTGAAAACGCTTAAGGGGTTATCTTTACATTTATACCTTTGTAATTTTCTTTATAATTTTAATTATCTTTCTTTATTATTTAGCAGTAGTAGCAGTAATAAGCCCATTATTGTCACTAGTACCTTCAACCCATCCACACATAATACAGGGATAATACAGGATGGGAAGAAAGGGATAAAAAGAAATACAGCATCACATGAAGAAGGGTGAGGCGAGAAAAATTTTTTAAAAATTAAATATTGCACATTTTGAATTAACACCTTACAGAATTAAGTGTTTACCTGGTGACGTTTGCCTAAAATTATCGCTCTTCCTCTTTCTCCACTTCCAAGGTTTGAAGAGGCGCCCCAGAGTGGCAAACTTGCTCCTGCAGTGAATAGGTGCCACGTGTGTGCCAGACACCAGAGACTCTGAGTGAATGGAGGCCAATTTCTCCACCTCTTCTGCTGCAGAAGAATGAAGAGGCTGGGCATGGTGTGGTACACACACACAACCCATGTTGTTAAGCTTTCCTTAACCTTGATTGTGGCAGCTAATTTCACCCAGCACACTGCTTACGCACTGAACAGTCTGTGCTTTTTCTATGCTAAGTAGATCTGTTAAAATTCCATGGGTTTAATTAATTCACAAAAATAGGTCAATGCTCAGCCCCTTTGATATTCAACAAATAATATTGCATTAACACTATTGCTGACACTGAAAAACATTTTCCCCAGCTAAACATTGTTGTTCATAACCTGTGATCAAATGGAAATATAAAAAAATAGTTAAGATGGCCTGTAATGAAGGTAAACACTGTAAATGTGATGTTCACTCAGATTTACAGGCAGCAGATAGTATAGCCCTAATCATTTTAGCATTTTTATGCAGTAATTAAAATAAATGAATGAATAAAAAATATATAGATTTTCAAGAAAAAAAAATGACGTAACAGGACAGATTGTTCATATTAACCCTTTCCGTCATAGCTAAACATTAATTAACATTTGGTCTTCCTATGGCCATCAGAAGATCCAGGTGATTCAAATATCTGTTATCTAAATATCTGCTAATTTATGTAGTATTTCAATGTTTTCACAGGGGGAAATGGGCTGGAGTAACAGGACAGTGTGAACTAAAATATGTATTTTATCAAACATATTACGAATTTCTCATGAAAAAAACAACATTGTTAAAAAAAAGACTTCTGGAGAATTTTAATCATTAAATTTCACGGTATACAGAGAAAAAAAATTAGGGACGTGCAAAAAATGCATTTTTGTAATGTTCTGGATAAGTTTTTTTGTTTTGAAATACACATTTTAAATGTGCGGTTAGCTTGAACATCAAAGCGTCGTCTAGAGTTCATTTTCATGAATTTGTAAACATATAATGTCCTGGAGACAAGTTACCCAGTTGGTTGCACGGCTGTTACGTTTTGGCCTAGACGTATCATTTAAAAACGCAAACTTTACACGGCTTAGAAAAACAGGTATGTGACACTACACACTAGGCAAAGCCTCGTGCAACAAACGCCAAATAACGAAATGCAGCGTTATTACATCAACACACAGCGACCTACAAAAAACAGTGTAGAGCGAAGGAATGCACGCGTCCTGTAACGGGCAATCCGTTTAATTTGGTTTGATCTCGTTCCTCGCAGTTGTTGACGACAAAAATCAAAACCTGAAACTCACCGTTTTGGGCCCGGCTGCAGTTACTGCATATGTGTTTGATCTCTTTGCCAATGTGGCAGTGAATCATGAAGGGCATGTTGTTGTGACGCTGCTGTGCATTCTTGTTCTGCTTTCTGTAGTTCATCGACATCATCCTAGCCAGACTGAATCCTTTCTTTTGCGGCATCTCCATCGCGTTCCCCTTGGCTGTGTTATCGCCCCAGAGGCCACGTATTACTGTAAAAACCACCACAGAGATTATGATAAAGGTGGTGATACGTGTATCTGAGCAGACTTGCGCACACTTTGAACGCCAGTTGTGATGCGGAGTTTACGCTAGGTTTTGCGCCCCCTAACGACCACACATTAGACCTAAATTGCTGTCTATATAGGCTGCTCACTAGATTTTAGAAACACAGTATGGAGCGATATTCCGGACTATATTCAAAAGGAATTGCAAATTGCATTTGCAATTGCTTTTTCCATATGTGCTAGTAAAAATTGTGCCATAATCCAAATGCAAATGCAAATATTTCATTATCGTTTACGTTTTCGCATGCGCACAGTGACTGCCAAATTTCAAATGGAAATGCAAAGTCTGTTTGCATTTGTATTTGCTATGACTTACGAGTAACGACCCTGTCATATTTAAATAACAATCTCAATGTCCATATTAGCCTTTTCACTTTCTCTGCGTCACGTGTGTAACCTGGCAAAACTCAAACGCAGCGCAAATCCTTTTGCATTTGAATTTCCGAGGCGCTACACGAAACCTGTCAATCAGCGTCAGAGGCGGGGCTATACTGTGGGGCGTGACTAAATGGGCAGTGGGGAGCGTCTACTGTTAAAGTTATTAAATAAATAAGGTGCAAGGTTAATTAACTAAAATAAACTCCAGAAAGCCCACGAAGCGCAACTGTTATCAGAGAGCAATCATCATTTTGTTATCCACGATTGCCATTTGTCTTTAACCATGAGATGGCGCTGTGTGCCTTGTGTTCGACAGTATAATTCATTCGCATACATATAATTCATACATTTATTTGGCAGACGCTTTGCGACTTAC
>JBAJNP010007475.1:0-22494 GCA_036877545.1 Yasuhikotakia modesta | reverse complement strand
CGTCAGTGAATCAACTGTCCAAATGGGTGAAACTTTGTCAGGAAAAATGTGTAAGAAATCCAAAATTATTCCTAGCTTGTTAGAAATGTTACAGAAATAGAAATGTGTTTGACAATCAGTCTTATAACCAAGCAAGGGGCTTTTTGAACATTCCTGGAGCGTTTAAAATAACATTATGATATTGACAGGGAAACATTCTCACAATCTGATATTGTATCACTCTGTCACGCTCAAGGTTTAAGATTGTTTATTTTTAACGCACATAATGTTTAGCATTAACCTCAGACTGGCCAAACCTGCAATCAGATCTTTTTCGGCTGTTGCTTCAGATGTCCTGTGAACTCTAGAATCTAGAGTTTAGATGAAGTCAGTAGCTTCCTGAAAGATTGCTGGTGTGACCGATGTCCACATGATGGCACAATTGTTTAAGTCACTTTAGGTTTCGTTTGAACCGCACAGCTGAACGCTTGACTTTGTGGCAGCTTCAATGTTTTCAGTTTTCAAGAGGCCAAGCAAACAAACTGATCTGGAAAATCTGAGGAAGTCTAGAGTTCAGTGATCACAGATCTTGTGTAGCTTCGATAGCATCAACAAAAGAACACATTGATTCAGATGTCACACAGATGTTGTTAAATGTTTAACTCTCTCTTGACCTAATGTTCTTCTAACATTACTGCAAGAACTTTCACAGAACATTTAGAGATCATTATACAGAGTTCTGAGACGGTTCTTTGTTCTCTGGGTGTTGCTCCGCATGTTTCCAAGCCTCAAAATTTCTAGAATGTGTGTTTTACTGATTTATTTTTATCTCTTTATCGTTTCTTCTTCCTCTTCTGTTGGTGGTTCAGAAGAACCATGAATTCTTTTCAGATCTTCTGTGTTGAACTTGTGTTTTTCTGTCAGATGTAGAGATGATTGATCAGTTTGGGAATAGGAGTGAGGGACTGAATGCTGAAAGCGTCCAGAGTTTGACTGTATCTGCAGATGATCTGGATAAAGATGCTGTTATTAAAGAGTGGCAGGTAAAGTGTTACACTTTATATTCAAATTCTACTAAATCACATTAAATTACACGTGTTGTTTGTATGTGTAACTGCTGGAATGGATTTTTAAGTGGACTTTACTATTAACCAATTTTTTGTTATACTGGAAGTTCAGCTAAATTTTGCAATGATTTAATTTTGTAAATGATTCATTTTGCAATTCTTTTTTGGGTGAAAATTGAACAACAATCAGTTTTTGAGCAAAGTACGTAACAGATCAGTGTTTTAAACGGTCTTGAATTGGCAATGGTGCGTTTATAATAATATAATTTCAGCTGTCAGGTCCAATTTCACAGGAAACGTCGGTGTGATTTGTGGTTTCATTACGTCTGTAAACAGAAAGAAAATCCAGCTACTAAATTGCACGTGTGTTGGAATGGAGAGTTTGTAGCCTAAACTCAATAAAGTTCATCATTTTGTAACTTGCAATTTCATGGTTTGAACAGAGCTGGCGATAAATAATCTAGTTTGCATGGCAACCCTTAACAGACATGAACTTATGTGTCAACGCTGAAGGCTTCATCTGTTATAAACTGTGCTACTGTTAGATGCATGGGTCATGTTGTTCATTGAGTTGTGTTTGTGTGTTTCTGTGTAGGCCAGTACTGCACAGATATCTGTATGTGGGGTCCGATTTGTAGCAGGAGCTCCTGGACCGAGAGAGCTGTGCTTCAAGTACCAGAACATGGAGATGTTTGTGAGGATCAAAGTGACAGCTGGACCTCCAACACGACTGATCCTGCTGGAAGAACCCGAGATGGTACCTCAGACCCTCAATCCTGGAATAACTTTCCATCAGGGTTTAGCACTGAGTTTGAGACAGTCGTGGAGTCCTAGTTTAGGTTCTTTGGAATGTTCTGACGCTGTAGATGATACAGGAAGATGTTTACAGTAAGTTGTCTTCAGCCTCTCCAGGTGTTGAGCGGCCAAGGTTTGGACACGCCCCTCACTCTCCAGCTGTGTGATGATTGGGGGAACCCTTCTCCAGACCAAAGAATTAACATCGTAATGAAGACTCGCTCTCCACAGCTGAAGGTACGTGATGGAGGATGGATTGAAAATGACAGCTGTTTATTTTATGGTCATTTCAGTCCGTAGGAGTCCTGAAAATCGCAGCCAATCAGATCACGGCCTGGGCTCCAGGCCAAGCTGAGATTTCCCTCAACATTCTGGAAAGATGACGCATATGAATGCAGTTATTCGTCACACTGAACACAAATAGAAACTGACTGAATGTCTTGGCTGGTTGCTTGTCACAGCTGGATCGACAGAAATGGAAGGATCTGATTGGCTGCTTAACAGTGTTAGTGTGTCAGGTGAACACCGTTTGTCATAGTTTGTTCGCTGGTTTCTTGCAGGTAAAATCTTCAGTGACGTCTCAGCCTGTAGATGTGGCAGGAAAAGCCAGTTTCATCTTGGAAAGAATAAGTGGGCCAAAGTACGTGTCAACGTCATTTTTAAAGGATGCATTCTTTAAACAAATGCTCTGAAAACACTGTCTCTGTCACAGAGGGGAGCACGAGTTGGAGTTTCGTGGAACTTTCAGCAGGAACAGTATTCCAGGGCCGGTCGTCACATTAAACGTAATTCCGGATCCCAACAAACCTTTCAAACTAAATATCGATTTTGACAGAACGGTCACGTTATGTGCTGGTGACATCTTTCCAGGTGTGTTATAGTGTTTATTATAGAAGTTACAGTTTATACTTTCATTGTAGTACTATTAAAAGTTTAAGTTAGCTTTCGTTTTTTAATACTTTATATTTTTAGAAATTTATTTATCTTTTGCATTAAAATGAAATGTAAACATCTTATATTTCAGTTTTAGTTTTATTTATCTTCTGTTAACATATTTAGTTCCATTTAATATATACTTATTTTGGTGCATTGTTAAGGCAATGTGTCTAAGTTTTAAAGCATTTACAAGTTTCGAAAATAATATTTATGCCTTTGTTTGATTTCAGGTAACAGAAATGTTTTATTAGCTTTAGTAGAATAATAACCTTGATGTATTTGATTGCATGGACACACTCTAATGCTGAAGCTGGTTTGTTAGTGGAGAGTGTCTCATTCGTCAGTTTGGTGGTGTTTCTGCAGTCTTTACAGTGGTGGTGTTATCTGAAGAGGGAGGTTCTGTTAGAAACATCTGCCCAGCCAGTCTGTCAATGTTGCTATGGCAGGGACTGGCATCAGGGTCGCGACCCCCAGCGGAAGTGAGTAAAAGCAGAAAAATGTTTGATATATTTGATGTAATATCCAATTTAATCATGTCAGACACACTGCAGAATATTATCAGCGTTGTAGAACTGTTTATAACTGCATTTTCACTGCACTATCGCAATGTAAATACTGTACTGCAGAGTACTGCACTCATTTTGATCAGGCATTACAAAGGGTTGTCCCCAGGGTCTATGGGGGATTGAATTTGGCCTGATAGAACTCATTACATGACAAACAAACAGGCCGTTTTTGAATGGTTATTTCATAACAAAGCAACTGCTGTTTTAAAGGATTGAGCAATACTGGTGTTTTTTGTGTTTAACTCAGGCCTCTACACTAAAGTGTAGTAAACGTCAAGACACTGAAACGGACGGCTGCTTCTGTTTCAGGTAACACACAATACAGTAAAATACATTTGTGTACGTTTATCTTTGACATGATCGTTAATTAAACTTTAACCAAAAACTCAAATTGAGAATTACTTGTATGCTAAAGATCCATTCTGGTGTTTTTATTGTTTGTTGTCGTTTATAATAGTAGTATTTATAACAATAATATTGTAATAGTGTAAAGCTTTACACTATTGTTTTTTGCCATAATTTATTTTCCATAAATTATTGCCACATAAATGTGTATTTGAATTCTCTTTTTATCGTCCCGCACATCATTTATTTACTCCTGTTGGTTCGTGTTTCTAACACACACTTTTCTTTCTGTCAGTGAAAAACCGATTCCAGAGGTGGCGGGAAAATATGTGATACAGTTTGTTTTGGCTTTGGATAAAACCAAATATCTGTGGAGCCAGCAGGTGGAAAACATTAACACATACACACTGGTCATTATTATCTGAAGAATTTAACCATCTTCTGTTCATTTATATTTACTATTCTCGCTTCGTCTTAGATTCCGATAAATGTTGTTTCCAATAAACCAGTGAAGTTGGCCCCTGAAGTCCTGCCCCCAACTCCTGTCGTGTCCAATGGTAACGCTCGGCTAAATCGCACGCTGTTGGACAGCCTGTGTTTGAAAATCATGGTAAGAAATAACCCTGTGTTGTTGTTTTCATGTTTACAGTCATCCACATATAAAATCTGTCTTGATTTGATGGCAATATGTAGTCTAAAATCAGTCATGTTTATTTGTAACCACACAGGACAGTTTCAGTAACACAGCCGGGGCAGGAATAGACGGACAGGTGGTTGTCACGGTTACAGGCACAGGAGACCTGGAGCTTCCTCGTTTTGAGAATGGAGAGAAAAGTGTGTCCTACAGGCTGACTGACGGGGAGGCGCTGATAACTGTGAGTGTCACGAGTGTTTTATCCTTCACCAGGTGTGTCAGAAACTCGAATGTTTAACAAATATGAATCTGTCAAGCACGAATTGTCCTCCAGCCCAAAATGTCTTAATAATAAACAAAAAGCAAGCAGCCATTTTGCAAGCAGGTGACTGATGCTCGTGTGTGTGTGTGTCTTGCAGGATTTGGCAGTTTTGGAGAACAGTCCAGGTGTAGATGGAGCTGAATACGTTCTTCTCTTCCACCCTGAACTCAGTTTGTCCAGTGTCACCATCGCGTCCTTCAAGCTCCCGTTCCGGTTCTGCAACGGTCAGTGAAACCAGTTTAGTGGTGATTTGGTATCATGTTATTATCACATTTGTTTTCACATTTGTATTCACATTTGTATCGCTAATCACTTCATCACATTGTGTCTGATTGTGTCACGCTTACCTAGACGTGTCTGCGTAATAAACAGGTGTAGTAGTCTAAACTAGTCTCTAAACCTAAACTTTAATCCATAAATAAAGCTTGTCATGGGCTTAATGTGTTAAAGGATTTAAACAAACAAGGTTTAAACTCATTCAGAGATGATTAAAGGGATTTTGGTGTTTTATCTGTTGCAGACGCAGAACATCAGAAAATCATGTCAACTCTCAGTAAGAAGAAAGATCGTCTTTCTCAAGCCATCCTGATGTACAGAGACATCTTTGACACCAACAAGCAACTCATATCTGAACTCAAATGTAAGCTGTGTGTGTGTGTGTGTGTGGGTTGGTGGGTTGGGTGTGTGTGTGTGTTTAATCCATACTTATACATCCTAACTAGTGTGTGTTCTCATCCATTCATCGTTCTTTGTAGGTCAAGTGGGAGATGCTGCTAACAAACTTGGTGAACTTAAACCAGAGATGACCAAAAGTGGCTTAAACATCTCAGAGTTAACCACCGTGAGTCTCTGTGCGCACACACACACACAAATAACTCTAATATTTGTGGCATACAGTTTTTAATAAACATACAGTTTTATTCTTGTTTGCTCATCCTACAAACATGTTGGATTCTTGTTCATCTGTGTGTGCGTGTTTGTCTGTTCAGACAGCAGCAGTAGAAAATGCAATAAATGTGAAGAAAGCAATTTTGATGAAAATGGAGAATCAACATCGGCGAAAATGCACCATTTCTGACCCTTTCAGAGGCAGCCCGGATGTTTTAGGAAAGGTGTGTGTTTGTCTTTTTTTAAATCCATCTCTGGCGACCCAACCACAAATGAACTAAGTGTCTGTGTGTGTGTGTCTGTGCATGCGTCTGTCTGTCTGTGTGCGTGTGTCTGTGTATGTGTACTGTAGATAGCTCACCTGGCGCTGATTGAGGATGATGATGAAGCGAAGGTCATCTCCTGGCATCTTCTGGGTGACATGGACTGTGTGGTCACTGAAACCACAGCTGCTGCCAAGAAAATCTTTGACGATACTCACGGGCGACAGCAGGTGATTCCCCTGGAGACGGTCTTCTGGAGACCCAGTACCAGGTGCTCTTCAGCTCCTCCATGTTTCCAGTCATAGATGGTGTTTGGGTTTGATAACAGCAGGTTCATCGTTATTAAACTTCTCTTTAACATCTCAGAGTCCCATTAACAGTCAGTTCTAAGTGCTTTGGTTGTTATTGTCTCGGTTTGATGCATGTTTTTGTGTTTGGTAGACCTCTGCCTCACATCAAGAACGGTTCTCTTCTGTTCCGTCCACTTGGGAATCCTGTGTTTGTGAAAGATCTGCTCATTTTTCCTGAGCACGTTGAAAGCTGCAATAAAGGCGAGTCACAGTTATAATCACAGCAGCACAAACATATCAGGATCCAAAAATTGGTCAACATGACAAAACAGAAAAGTGCAACGGTGTTTTCTTCCCAGCTGTGACAAACATTTGAGTGAAACTTGGCTTTTAAATTTGGCTTCTGAAAGGAGAAAAAATGTGAGGGGCTTTATTTTGTCCTGTAAAATTATTGAAATGTTGGAAGTATGAGGGGTAGAAACTGAAGTGAATGTTTTGGTTAAAGATTATGAGAATGTTAGTTTTAAATATTAAAACTACTTCAGATATCAAACAATCCTTTGCTTCACCTGGCAGTGGTGATAATGAAGATGAAGCCGGGGCAGATAAATTCTTTGTATGAGGGTTGAATCATTCCTGCATTGGGGTTAAACGCGTGTTTATGTTGCACTTCCTAAAGAAACATTTTCATCACAGTTATTTACTCGTCAAAAGCCATTTTCACTCCTGATGTCTGTTCAGTGTTAATTTTGGATCCTGGTTAAGCAGCTGAAAAATTGCAAAATACAAACGTTAAGCAAAAAAAAAACAGATTGTCCAGAAAATGATAATTGATTGACAAATTGAAGCAGATTGATGACCAGTGAGAGTGTGTGTTTTGTATACATTGGATTCGCTACCTTTGAGTAATTCATCTCTATTTTAAAGTAGTTCCAGATGAAACTACCAGCTTCATACATCATGAAATGATCTCATGGAATTTCCTTTTAAGAGAAAATCTTTCTTTCCTCATTTGTAAAGCTTCAGGGCGGCTTCTTATCCTGGCAGGACTGGAATGAACTAATGACTAACGTTGGGTTGTACAATGATTTTTGCGTGAAGTGTTTGGCAGCCTTCAGATATTGGCAGAGCAGAATGCATCATTTTCAGTGTGTGGAAACGTGTTCAAACTGCGAAACTACACGGGAAAATTAAATTGTTCTGTCTCTCCGCAGTGTTCACCAGTCTTCTTGGAGACACTATTCTGGTGGACGATTTAGATTCTGCTAATCATTATCGCAGGGGGGTAAGAGAGCGAGCCAGCGTGTGTGTGTGTGTTTCACGTGCAGTGTGCACATGTTTACGGTTCTGTGTGTTGGGAATTTGGCAGGTTGTCCAGAATAAGATTAACTGCCCAACGATTCTGACGCGTCAGGGGGATAGAATACGAAGCAATGGCAAGTTCGGAGGTCTGCAGAACAAAGCTCCGTCCATAGAGAAGCTCAGAGGGCAAGTGTTCGGCGCTCCGTTACCCAGAGAGTACAACAGCACACGCACTCAGATAGGTAACACGCTCTGTTACGTCACACTCTGGGTGACTGCAGCATACGTGTGTGCAGTAACAAACTACACATCCCTTTAGAAAAGAATACAATGACAATGAAGGATTGCAACAATATAGTCATTATCAGAGAAGACACTGTTTGTTTAATCTCTGGTGCGCGCGTGTGTGTGTGTGTGTGTGTGTGTGTGTGTGTGTGTGTGTGTGTGTGTGTGTGTGTGTGTGGTTACACAGAACTGTTGCAGCAGTACTATCTTGCGATGCAGAAGTCTTCTAAAGTCCAGTCCGAGTACAACAGTCACTTGCAGTACATGCAGAGTCCAGAGATGAAACAGAAACAACAGGAACTTGAAGAACAGGAGGAAGAGCTGAGAGATGTTGAGAAAACCCTCGGTGTGTTTCTGTCTCTGTCACACACCACAAGCTGCTCATAAAGTCACAGAAATTATCTCATGACTAAAAAGTTGTTTCTAAACTCCTGTGTCTGTGTATGTCCATCCGTCTGTGTGTTTCTGTGTGCGTGTGTGTGTTTGCAGCCAGCACCCCTGAGCGCTCGGCTCGTTCTGTGACTGTGAAACGGAGTCTAGAGACAGAATTGCCAGAGACCACCGTCACTCCGAAAAGATCTCGACGCAAAATCACACAACCTAGGTACATTTATTCCATTGCTAACATTTGAGTTTCTAAGTAACTCTCACTTTAAATTATCGAAGGATTCCACAATGACTGAAAACAAAACAATTGTGAATTTCAAGCTAATGATGTGAATGTTATTTTTTTTTTCTGGTATATTTAGGTATCAGCTAGAATATGCCAAATGTCTTACATTTAATTTTTATAAAAGTCTTTTTCTGCATCACAAGATACATTTATTGTCATAAATTCTTCTGTCAAAGATGTGAGAATTCTGATCATTGATGCGTTTTGTGTCTGTTGCTATTTTTTCCACGTTTTTTTATTGGTTTGTGTTGCAGATTCTTGTGACACGAAGTGTAAACTTACACCGCGGCTTTCTTTGAAGAATGTATGGACAGATTGTTCCTTTTGTTTCACAAATTCTTAGGTTTTTTATCTTTTAATCTTTATTGGTTTGTAATTATTGACTTTAGCTTGTTTCGGTGGACTGGGTCCATAATATAGTAGACGTATTTCTTTGAAAAGAGAAGAAAATGTTTTATGAGGTAAAATGAGGCCTGGTGTTTCTTTTCCTTAATTTAGCAGCTTTTCCAACAATCACACTTTCAGTTTAGTTAAAACCTTTTCATTAAAGTAATAAAACGTGGCCTAAGGTTACAACAATCCAGCAGTAATTGTTTTATGGCACTTGGCCCTGTGATGTCATGAGTGGGCAGGGCAGCCATCAATAACCAGCCATTAAAAAAATTACTGTCCTATTTTTTTAAAACTTTGTTCTTCACTTTTTGCAGCTGTTTCTTATAATAAATCAACCAAATAGCTTTTTTTATGTTTTTTATGGTTTTTTTAAACAACCATGTTAGTTTTTCAGTTCGGAAAGAGATGCCAACATTTTATTTTTCTTTGTTAGACGAGTTAAGATTTAATTTTTTTGCTTGAACAAAATGTTAATGTTACTATATGTTGATGTCATTCATGAAGTATGTAGTTTAGCAAGTATAGGTTGTTCAAATTTTAACTATTGTTTAACATTGAATGTTCGTTTTGTTGTAAAACCATAAATAGGTGGTTACATTTATTTTTTTATAAAATGTATGGTAAACTCTGTGCGTTACCTGAATGTCATTATTGATAACTTTGTAATCCGTTTTGTGCACAATATTGCGATATAAAATACGGACTTCTGGTGTTGCCAATTTTAACTACTGTTGTGCTCTTTCTTTACTGTGTTTTAGATGTTTCAGTAGTTTGAGGTGGCGTATAAAAGCAATTCACAGGAGTTGGTATGTCGTGCGCAACCTAAAGTTCAGCTGCGTCTCCAGCCGCCCGCGGCGCAGCGGCTGGTGACGCGCATTTGCGCACATTCTTGCCGGATGGGGTGCGACGGGCTTCCGACTTCAAACGGCACAAAACTGCGGCATTTCTTTATTATAGCTGTAACTCTCTTGGACTTTCTATAAAGCGATGCTTTTAATGAAGGCCAGCAGCTTACCGTAAGGAAGGCGGCGAGAGCGCGCAGAGCGCATTAAAGGCGCGTCCACGCCGCACGCGTTATACAGCCCCACCGATTTTACAAGGTTTCATTAGTTTACAAGTTAGCTGTTAAGAAAAACTATTCCTATGTGACCTCAAACACCAACTGGACAAATAATCCTACAGGAGTTTGTTTTTGCGTAATGCCCCTTTTTGCGCAAGAAGTCCCATTTTTGCGCAAGAAGTCCCATTTTTGCGCAAGAAGTCCCATTTTTGCGTAATTTTCGTAAGATTTTTATACAATTAACTTCTCCACAGTCCTTCCCATTCGTTTAATTAAACTKKATCCCATCGATTATCCCAACAGGTCTGTTGGAAACTATCGATTTACGAAATAAGTTGTTGTTTTGCGCTGCTCGAGTCGTGTTATATTTGTCACGTGTGGATGTTGATAGAAAAGATTTGCGCAGATGCAGAAACAGCCACAAGGTTTGGGGTCTAATCTGTCGCGTTGAGTTCATTAGGAGCCCGTGAAGTTTCCAGCAGTCAGTGGAAACTGATCGGGAGGAGAGGCGCGCGCTCCGGGGGGCGGAGTGCCAGTCTGTGCATGTTCACCGTCACTGAAAGCATCTGCGAGAAACTGTAAAACTTCAGTCATCTGCACCTAAACATCAGTTCCTCTCAAATTAGACATTAGATCATCTCAAATGAAGGGAGATCGTGCAAGTTGCGCGCACATCTGTGCGGGAATTATTGCGCTTCTTTCTTTGGTGGCATCTGGAACCCCCTCCAAATTCAGCCTGTTTCAGGGCAGCGCGTACTCGGGCTCGGCGTCCAGACAAAGGAACAAGTAAGTGAAATTGTTTCTCTTTATTATCTGTTCAGGGACCGTTTATTAAGTGCAGCTGTTGCTCGGATTATCTGTAGTGAGTTTGGTGAAAGTTTGGACCTCGGGTGTCACCGAAACCAGCGCACTTTATTCCCTGTTACTTCAGCACAGCAGCTCATCTTTATAGCACTTACTGGCCCTGCCTCTCATCTTTAGTTACTTCACTCTCTGTTATTTGCTCTTAATGGGATTTAATGATCAGTATAAGTGAGATTAAGTAAATAAAGCGCTATTAGAAACTCTCTATAAACTTTGGTCGTGCATTTTATGCGCGTTTATTTAGGCCACTAGTTGTTAGGGCTTTAAAAAATCTATTTTACAAACTAACTTATTATTTAGGTTACAAAGTTTTACTTAATACTGCCAAATATTATACTTAATAACTTAATTAATCTTGCTTGTTTGTTTTTTATTCATAGACAAACAGCTGGTATGATTTTGTTTGTTTGTTTGTTTGTTTGTTTACAGAAACTGGTGCGCGTTCGTGGTGCATAAGAACGCGTCGTGCGCGGTGGTCGCCGCAACGGAGAGCGTCGTGGAGCCGCAGCTGACGCGCTGCCCGCCGCACCAGCCCGACTGCGCGCCGCACGCGATGTAAGTGTCCCGGGATGCGCGCACCGCACATCTCCAGACTCGATCCACAGCGTCCGTATTGAAGGAAGTGACCAGAGATCAGATTAGATGAGATTTTAAAGCACTGCTGTTAAATGGGACCCATTACCGTCGGGTCATATTGTGTTATCAGCATCCAAATTATTTATGACCGCCGGAGCGCCAGAGGCTGCAGTAAACAATCTGTTTTAGCTTGTGTCAATTTGCCAGAAACGCTGAGAAATGCCGCAGTCTTGCACTGTAATTCAAGCTGTTAAAATGCGCACATGGACATGCCCAACACTCCCCCCGTCTGCGGACCCAAAGCTGCTGCCCAGATGTGCGTCACAGATCGAGTAAATCATTATAAATGTTTGTTGACATGTTGCAGGAACAACAGACCAACATATATCATGTTTATATGGCAGATGTGCTTCTTTGGGAACTTTAATGTTTCTACAAAAAGGTTTGAAGGCTAATAGATCTGATGTGTGTATTGATGTAGCTCAGTTGGTGGGGCTTTGCGTTGCACAACATCGTTGTTTATATTGACACTAGTGCTGCTATGGTGGTTTAATGATTAAATATTTATAAAATAATTCCTAAATATCCTGTTTGTTTAATATATTTATGCGTTTAATATAAAGAAATGCATGTTTTTTAATTTACCTTAATAGTTAATCATTTATCTCAAGGTAACATTTTTCACAAATTGATTGTCATCATGTACAAATTACAGGTTATGATTTATAGCTGCCTTTAATGTCATAATTCATAATTGTCATTGTAGGTATCACACACGCTTGAGGACAATGTACAAAGTCGGCTACAAACAGGTGACTGAGCTGGAGTGGAGATGTTGCCCTGGTTTCCAGGGTCGTGACTGCACTGAGCTGAAAGATGCTCCACCCAGACCACACGTCCTTGAGGAACCACGTCAAGATAGCCCATCCACCACCAGACAACAACAGAGCGTGTTGGGTGAAGATCTTCATCAAACTGGATTTGAATCTGTAAGGGCTGAGATGTTCAGAGGTTTAAATTTGAATCAGTGTGTTTGGTTTCGTTGTTCTAGGTCCAGAGGTTTCGCATCCATGGTCAAATCCTGGGAATAGTGGACAGACTGTGGATCCCTTGATACATACAGGAGAGCCTCAGAAGGAGAGTCGTCGAGTTCAGGCACTAGAAGAAGAAGTTGAGCGTCTTTCTCAGACTGTCCTTGACCTGCAAGCTGCCATGACATCAGCCAATGCAAACCTGCGTCTAGATTTACAGGAAGATGCCAGCAAGATCATCCAGAATATGCTGGGGAACCTTCGACAGCCACAGGATGTCAAGACGGGTGGAACTGAGAGCTTTCTGCTGCCTTATGACCTTCGTGGATCACCGCTTGCTGATGAGATCCAGAACCAGGTCACCCACCTCTCCAGCACAATCAGTACCAACACAAACAGCATCCAAGATTTGCAAGTTAGGATGCAGAACATTGATGGACAGTTACATCAACTAACAGAGGCAGCCAGTACTGGCCCACTTCAGCCCTCCCCCACAGCATCAACCCAGGAGTGTTCGTGCCAAACGTACATAGATGATAAGATATCTGCCCTTCGTACAGAGCTTCTGGAAGGCATGGACATCAAACTAGCTGACCTGAAGAATGCATGCGACTACAAAGTTCTATCTGTTCAGGAGCAGTGCGAGGAACAAGAGACCTCTTACCTGAGCTTGGCTGAGCTCCTTGATTCCAAAGAAGCTGATCTCCGCAAAGAGATTCAAGATTTGCGGCTCCTTCTTCCAAATCTAACGTCCCCAGGGTTGGACAATGGTGAAGTCCAGAAGCTAAGAGACAACCAGCAGATCATGATTGAAGCCATCAGGCAGCAGAACGCCACTCTTGCAAAAAAGATCAATAGTCTGCAGTGTGACAACAGCAGTTCTCAGCTGCTTACTGCACTTCATGATCATGACCAGAGGCTGAAGGTCCTGGAGAAACACACGCAGAACCTGCAGGATGAGGTGGGATCGCTTCCTCATCAGATAAAAAGGGTGGAGAACTCTGTGCCAGGCCTCAATCAGACCAGAACTCCAGAGAGTTCTACAGTCCACAGTGAAACTCTGCAGAAAAGGCTGGAAAAGCTGGAAGTGGATTGTAAGCAAAGCCAAGAGCAAGCAACCAGAATGAATGGCTTGCTCAATGGGCTGGATAGACGCGTTGCAAGCATTGAAGGTGTTTGCGATCGGTTTGAACCAATGTCAGACAGTCTCAAAAGAATCAAAGATGGACTCAACAAACATGTCAATGGTCTGTGGACCTGCGTCCGACAGCTGAACAGTACAGTGCGCACACATATGAGGGACATCAACACATTTAAAGCAAACTCCTCACGCTACTCAAAAGAAGGAACCAGCACACCTCAGTATACAGGTAAGCAATGCTCTTCTGGGACTAACAACATAACATTGTTACCTCTATACAAAGAAACAGAACTTCTTGCAGGGGCAATTCTGCCAGAGGATCTGAGTTGGGGTTCTTGCAGGAACCAAAGTCACTTATTTTCTAGTCAGTTTTACTTTGGCTCAAGTGTGGAACTTTTGCAGGTCTCAGAACACCTATGATTAAGACCTGAACATAAGCTGGTAAGGGGCACAAAATTCAGATGTTACACAGACTGTAAATTACAGTAACAGTTTACAGTAGCATGCTGATGTCAAATGTTGCTGTGGTTTCTCCATGCCGTGGTGCAGTAGAACATCTGCTCCTGACAGCTGCAGTTTCCACACTGATGTTCTGCTCACTCTCCAAAATAGTCTCAACACCTGATCTGATTTTATTCATCTTCACTCTGGCAAATGGTCTGTTTGTTTTCATTTTACTAGTAGGCATGAATACACAATCCACATTTCTGTAGACCCGCTGATCTTCTGAAGAAATGACGATCTGTGGAAACTTCTAGCATGTGAACTTCTCACAGCAGCCGTATACTGAGCATGAGGTTGTTTTACACAATCACTCCAGAGGGTCACTGTTTACAGAGGGATTTCCTTTAAACACACAAGTGTGTGTGTTGTGTGCAGGTAACTCTCAGGGGAAGTTGTGTTTCCCCTTCGTGTAGTAATTGTACACACATGTCACGAATGGACATGGTCCAGAATTGAGCAATGTCTGGCTGTGTGTGTGTGTGTGCATGCATGTTGTGTGTGTGTGCGTGCATGTTGTGTGTGTGTGCGTGCATGTTGTGTGTGTGTGTGTGTGTGTGCATGTTGTGTGTGTGCACATGTGTGTGAGCTGTGGGCATCTGCTTCTCATTTGGAGATTTTGTGTTAGCAATTTATACGATGTTTTGGACGCATTAGTCAGAGTTCCACCCAGCCTGGAGAATAATGCAATTTCATACTGTTGCAACACACTGACAGGATTTAAATAAAGTTTTTTTAGCCACGCGTAGTGATTTTTAAAATAGTTTCAGGTTTGCAGTAGAAACAAAAGACAGACACAATGACTCTTGAAGGATTATGCCTTTTATGTTCATGTGCTTAGAACAGAAAACCACCACTTCATGCTTCTGAACTGAAGAACTTTTAGTGTTTACAAGCAGTAAAATATCAAAGCTGCCTCTTAATCTGGGGCCAAAAACATAATCACTTATTTACAACAGATCGAGTTGTTTTGGGCCTGTTGTCAAATGTTTCTGTGCTATGGCTTTGTTCTGAAACCAAGTAAACCACCTTGATGTACGTGGTTCACATTGAACTGCTTTCAAAATGAAACCTCATAAGTGAGTGATTTTAAATGCTGTACAAAGACTCGCCACACAAGCAGCTAAAACACTCAGCAAATTCATAGCAGACCTGATCAACTTTTGACAGAAAATTTGGTAACACTTTATTTTATATAAAGTGTTTATTTTATTTTGTATAGTTCACTTTAGACACTATACTGACTGTAAGTAATTTTGTAACTACTTCTCTTCTCATTACAGTTTTAATAGATTGCCTAACATCTTAAACTTTATTTTGTAGGTCCCCAACAGACGGTACTTGACTGTTTTTTTGCATGTGCAGCAGCTGAAATCCCCTGGAATAACAAACTAATAATTTATGGTACAGTAGACGTCAGCTTTAATAGTTGGTTAGAAATACATTAATTTAGGTTTTATTTTATGGTGGCCATTTTATGGTGGTTGATGTGTCTTCCCCGTTTAAGGTCTTGACTGACTGAAATAGCTGCCCAGAGGTGTTACAAAATGGCTGCCAAGTGCAGAGATTTCTTTAAAGGGTCTTTGTTATAAGTAACTTTGCGAGTACATGTTAACTTATTGTACTAACTAGCACAAGCCCTCACTTAACAGTCTTTTATTATTCTAACTGACATGTAGTTGCAAAGTTACTTATATTTTGCACAATGTCTACAGTGGACACTGAAATAAAGTGTAAGCGAATGTTCACTCTGTTACTGGGAGAGACTGGAGGAGAGTGTTTCTGCTCTGGTCTGCAGAGAACAGCTGTGAGATACTAAAACACTTTTCTTGTTTGCAGTCACTTGTTCTTCTTGACCTTTGACATCTAACCCGTGAAATGAACTTCCTCTGGGCACATCCTGTCTCATCGCTCACACATATATATTTATACGCATTTTATCTGGAGGTCTTATTGTGGAGGTCTATTCTTAGAGAGCGGCCATTAGTTTATCATCAGAACCCTGATATGAGCTATTGAAATATTGTTTGACATCCCATAATTCTCAGACACAGTTATTTCACTCACCCTGGAACAAGATGACATTTTATTGCATTCCTTTCTTAAGATAAACATTTTATAACACCTCTGAGTTCTCTGTGTGGCCTGTGTCTGTATTATTAGGTGTCAAAATATGAGACGTGTGAGGTTGTTTTTTAATGTATTGTTGTAATAATCAAAGCTTCATTACGGTGGATTTTGAATTGTGGAGGAATTTGCATTGTTTTACAAATACTAACTTAATAACCTAACAGGCATATTTATTTGGTACTACTGGTAATTTGTGGGTTATTTGGCATCTTACGGTCAAAGAAACTGAAGTGCAACATTTAATCAAACAAATTAAAACAACAGATCATCTCTTCAAATCTGTTTAAGTTTGTTTAGTTTGTATGTGATAAAACGTGTCCAGCTTGTTTATTTTAGGCTCAGTCTTCACCGCTTGACAGTGTTACTGTTTAAGTCAGTGAATTATACAGTGTTCCATCTGAAATTTGATTTATTTCTGTTTTCTCTCGTGCCTCCTTGGAGAAAACACTGCTGGTCTCTTACTGGAATAAACCCTCGACTTTCCATGTATGAATGAGCTGTTGCATTGATGCAATAATTGTGCACATATTCGTGTGTGTGTGTGTGTGTGTGTGTGTGTGTGTGTGTGTGTCTGTGTCTGTCACTGGTGTATTAGTAAATGACATCATGTGAGGGAGCTCATGTAGGGCGAGAATCTGCGCTCCCTCTCTCTCTCTCTCTCTCTCTCACACACTCTTTCATTATATTTTATGAAAACATTACTCAAACATTTTTAATTCGGTAATGTTTTGTGAAACGGTTTCACCAACAACTTAAGAATAATGTTTTTAACCCAGTAAAGTTCATCTAACATTCCTGGAAGAACCTTTTAATAACTTTGAGAGTGTTGCCCTGTTAGCTTGGTTTAAGTTCACTCAAAATAAATGTTCTGAAATCATTTGCTCTTCTGTTTCAAACTGACACAAGCCTCATGAAATGTTTTATATACTGAGGCATCAAAGTCAAACGTTTTGTGAAGAACATGGAATGTATCAGAGAGGAACATGCCTAGAATGTTCTTTGCTCAAAAAGCAGCTGCAGATATAAGCCAGATCAACGTTTTATAACTTCTGACCAGGAGGGTCTCTGGATAACTGACCAGATGTCGTTTCTGGAAGTTTCTCATGAACAGCTGAAGTTCTGTCACACCTGTGAGCTGTCAGGTGTTTATTTATCTGTCTGTCATCATTCTTCTCCAGGTGTTCATGAAGGTACACCAGCTGTAAATGTTTCCATGGAGGGAGATCTGACGGAGCCACCCATCATGATGTCAGGGGAAGCGGGACCCCCGGGAACCAAACTCTCGTTCCACCCCCCTCAGGGGCCCAACGGGAGCGTCACGCCCCTCACAGGTTACGCCGGAGCACCAGGTAAATGCATTCAGTGCGTTTCACAGGTAACAGCTCTAATGAAAAATTAATGTCTTGATCTGACACGGTTGTCATGGTTTTGGACAGGTTATCCCATGTTTCCTGCGGCCGCGCTCACTCCGGATTCTGTGTCTGGTATTTAACACTTTACTATAGCTGAGCACAGTGTTGGGAGTAACTGACTAACAATGAATGGGGTATTAACTGACCTGGTTTAGTTACTAGTTAGTTTTTGTGATGTTGTGGTGTTTAGCACAAAAACAAATCATCATTGTGTACCAAATAAAAACTGCTAAAAATTACTGTAGCTTGACTGTAGTTCGATTTCTCTGAATCTAACTGCAGTCTGTTCTCCCAACACTGACTGAATATTATTGAAAATTTGTTTTTCTGAAAACAAAACAAAACAAAAATCTGAAAATGTACAAGCTCTAATTTTTTAACTTACACTCACAGCACAGATTCCATTGAAGACGGTTCAGATGGCCTCAGGTACATTTAAAGTGTCATATATTTCATGTTTGTGTATGTCAGTGGATGACACTGAAGTGTGTGTGTTTGTAGAAGGGCGAGCGATGACACGCGTGTCGTTTTCGGCCGGTCTGACTCTTCTGCCGTTTCCCGGTGAAGTCGGCATCATCAGATTCAACAACGTTCTGCTGAATGATGGGGGGCATTACGACCCTCATACAGGTGGGGTTACACAATTTTCCAACTTTCCAAGATTTAGGAATTGTTTACATCTAAATATTTGTTACAGGTGTGTTTACTGTGCCACTGGATGGACGGTACCTGCTCAGCGCTGTTCTAACAGCTCAGATTGGAGAACGAATCGAAGCCTATTTCTCAGTGGCCAACCGCAACATCCAGAAGCTACACACGGCCGGAGCTGGGGGCGGGGCCAGCGAGGGGTGTGTCTGTGGAGGGTCCGCCTCTGTAAGTCTCGCTCTTAACTTGAAGCGGGGCCAGAGGGCGGGGCTTGTGCTGACTTCAGGGAAGTTGGCGATATCAGCATCTAGTGAAATTCTGTCTTCGTTCAGTGGAGTGTTGCTGTACCCAACAGTGGCTAAGCGATAGCCAACACCAACGGTAGAGTTAAAGAAATTAAAATGACAATGAATTGCTCAATACCAAACCTGTATGACTTCTGCTTTTGAGGAACACAAAAGAAGGGCCTTGAATTTTGCATGTCATAAAAGCAAAAATAACTTGGGCTATTTTTATGTCAGCGCTTAACTATTTGAGGTTATTTCTGAATCTGGAGGGTTACGTGATTTTCCACAGTATAACTAAACGCATACGGCAGACATCAGATCACCGGCATCTGTCAGCGACGCCCAGCAAAAGCCCACGTGCAACAATTCAGAACGGGTCAATCATAAAGACCACAGAACACCCAACAGCCTGTTTTTTTTAAACATTTCCTCAGCATTTAGTCATCTAACAAACACAACATCACTGTTTAAAATCAGCTGCTGGGAGTCTGAAGTCATTCAACATACACAACTGCAATAAAATGTTCAATTGAATTCAAGCCAATTGGTGACTGAATTAGTATGACGTGTGTCTGACTCCGCCCACAGTATTCAGAAGACAGCGCTAGATCAGTTAACTACCAGTTGAGATGGTTAATTTATCTCCATTACGTCTTTGTTTGCTAAGTGCATAATATAAATTTCACTTATTCATGAATGTTTAATATGCAAAAAGCATGTTGGAAATTTAGTCAGTGGCACAATAATTTGTACACGACCAGAACTACTGTACACAGAATGTATTAAAATCACTGCTCCGTTTTAATGTCTGAACCTGTGTATTTTCTCTTCATTTGTATCCTTTCAAGATTTTCTTCTGTTTTTAATGTTTACTGATGCATTTCAATGATCATTTACTGCTTGTCTTCATAATATATTTTGTGCAGGATTTGTAAAAAAGACACTTTGCACACCAGCTATGGCATTTATTATTGATGATTTACAAAGTGTTACAAATGTCGGAGGTTCCACTGAAATGTGCAATTAAACTCTTGTTACAAATTAAAGTGTTTCCATTTAAACAAATGTTATGTTTGTGTTTTTCTGATTTAAAGTCTGTGATAAATAACTGATATACAAACTTATGCATGTTATGCATTATGCACAAGTTCTTTTTATTATACATAAGTCACTGTATAGCAGTAGATAGTACAGTCCAATATTTTAATACTAATATTTGTCAAATAAAATTCATGCAATATGTCAAACATTTAAACCACAAAACAAAACAATTTGTGAAAAGCATTTAGATGTAACCAGATTTTGTGGGGAAACGAAGGACTTGGCAACACTCGCGTCACATATGAAAGTCTGAAATTCAGCAGATGTCAGATATTTTCTTTGTGTATGATGAGAGGTTAATGTTCATTATTAATAATGTCTCACATCGTTGCGGTTGCCAAAGTCTGCATAGAACAGCTGAACATTTTGAGAACAGAGATTCTTAATGTTAACGCTGTTAACAATAACGTTTGTATCACATAATGAGTGGAAACAAGATTATTGTTAAAGTCAAAACTGTGATAAGCACAGACACTTGATGCCCTCATACCCGTTTGTAACTTATGAAACAAGTTCCTCACGGAAAGCTGGTTTGATGCAGAGACTTCCTGTGGTTTTGAAGTGACTCTGAATGTTCTCGCTGTTCTCACTCTTACAATCCAGAACTGACATCTAATCTCACAGAAACCCTGTTTGAGCTCGGATGACCTCAAAGATCTCCTGGATTCCTGTAAGTTTCTGGCAGGAGATTCATGTATCCACCAAAAATATTTTTTATTAAAGCTACTTTCTTGTCAAAAAAAGAGAACTAGCATAAAGTAATAATAGTAACTAACTTGAAAGTAACCAAGATGGCGTTACAAATTTTTGGGGTCAGCGTTTACCCCCCAGACACACATTTTCTGGAGCGTTTTATACATTTATAAGCATTTTATTTCAAAGCACATACAAACAAACAGCATTTATTAACGTTTATAAAAATGACTCAATTTTTCACTAAATTTTTCTAACCTCATAAACACGAAGTCTGTGTTAGCCGACTATATAACATCACAGTAGAGTTTGATACGAGTTGTTGGAAAAGTTTTGGTCATTTTGACCTCTGACCTTGACACATACATACAGTAAATGCATCTAGTGACCATAGAAACACTCAGTTAATGCCAGCTGGTTTATTTAAGCAGCGTGTGGACTCTGTATTTTGACAGTGTGAATTTTGGAGTTGCAGGTCAGGGCAGCAGCATTCCTCTGAGGTGACCTTTCTTGAGGTTGAGATCTTCTGACTGAAGACATGCTCTGAGGTTCTCAGTAGGTCTCTAACCTTTAACCAACCATCTCACAGAGGAATGACACTGATATGAATGATCTCAGGACAGTCCACAGAACCGGGCCGGGCACGGCCGTGTCTCAGCATGACATATAATGTTCTGCACAACTCCAGATGTCTCCTCTAATTATAATGATAGTGATGCGGCACCCATGAGTTATGACTCAGGTCGGGTCACAACCTTCGGAAACATTTAAACAGTTAAAAGTGACTTAAACAGTAATGTAGCGCTGCTCATTTGTCCTGAAAAAATGAAGGTCTAAAGGGCTCTTCACAGTAATTCCATAAAGAAACCTGTTTTTGGTTCCTCAAAAAAAAAAAACATTGTCAAAGAACTAATTTTTTAGATTTCAATAAAGAACTTTTTTCACTGTAAAGAACCCTTGGTGAAACAGATGTTAAAGGTTCTTGAAACAAATATGGTTCTTCTGTCAGAAATGAGTATTTTTCCTTTCAAAAGCACAATACAGCAGTTTGATGCCTGTCTGAGTGACAGTATATAAACACAGATGTGTACAAATAATGAACTTGAATTAATTTTTAACTAATTCATTTTATTTTGAAACCACTGATGTCAAGATTTTTTATGAACATGAATTTAAAAAATCATGTCACACATTTGCAATATTTTTCACATCAATAATATATTTTTTGCATTTTTTAAGAGCATGCCACTACAAAATTACTACAAATGCTAATCTCTAGTACAGACGAGGTTCTCATTTAAACACCACATGCTAACACAGGTACTTTGTGACGTCACTCATTACAGCAAACCAAGCATTTGAACCTCAGATAACAACCAAAACTCTTGTGCTCATTCAAAACGTGTTTCTTGCTCATTGGTGTGATAGATCTGCTTGAGGTTCTTCTGCAGATGTTTGGACAGGATCTGACAGATCTTCAGTCTCAGACTCTACAGCAGTGGCGTTCAGACTCACAGAGTCTGCATAAAACACAACATTTACATCACCTGCAAATACACGTCTGCAGATAATATCACAGTATTTAAGCTCATTTCTGTTTACCAGTTATGTCTATATGTGCTTTTTTTACAAACGTTCTCACCTTTGAGTGTCGTTGTCATGTTTTCATCAATCATGGCCTTAGTTTTGGATTCCTCACCTGCTGTGGGAATGAGGAGGGGAGGGGTGGGTGTTTGTGGTATTGGGGTAGCTGAGGTAGATGTGGGTGGTGCTGGGGTAACTGGGGCAGGTGTGGGTGGTGCTGGGGTAACCGGGGCTGTTGAGCGTGGGGGTGGGGTAACCGGGGCTGTTGAGGGTGGTGCTGGGGTAACCGGGGCTGTTGAGGGTGGTGCTGGGGTATCCGGGGCAGATGTTGATTTGGATGGAGTCGTTGCTGATCGTTTGGCAGATAAAGGTGTTTTAGGTCCAATAGTCACATTTCCTTCTGCATCAGCCAGGTATGACGTCACACCATAATCACCCATGTTTTCAGTCACTTTTAACTGCCGAGAGCAAGAGGCACAGATTACACACAGATACACGACTGATGTAGAGCTAGTGCATCTCAATCCAGCCTTTTATCAGCTCCCACTTTATCACTGTTTAAACACACAGTCCTCACATACAGTTACCTCACATACACTAACCTCACATACAGTTACCTCACATAAACTTACCTCACATACAGTTACCTCACATACACTAACCTCACATACAGTTACCTCACATACACTAACCTCACATACAGTTACCTCACATACACTAACCTCACATAC
>JBAJNP010007474.1:0-22497 GCA_036877545.1 Yasuhikotakia modesta | reverse complement strand
CTGCTTTCATTTTTACATTTCGACAACACTGTGTTAAAACAGACTGTTGCTTTGGTCTGGTGTATATTTGCACGTCACTGAAGACCCCCGTACCTCAGACCCCCCTGCAGCACTAATCTGACTGAGGGGGTTTTTCCAGCACAAGTCTCGCTCATTCTATTATATCTCAATTACGTCAAACGAGGGCAGACAAACGGAGTGAAACTGTTGTGCAATTTCAACAACTTTAACTACTGAGTTACAGTAACAGAACTACAGTCACCCATGCATGTTAACCGCCCGTGCCGATTTATTTAGGCATTATTATGTGATATAGGGGCAAAGCCTCTGGCAACGTGTCGGGGGCTGGTTGCCCTGCCCTCCTCATTGAGCAAATTCGTCACGGTCCCCCCGGGATCTCATTAACAGGTGGAGACAACCTCACAGACCCCCTCCCGCTATCTAATCCTACAGCCCCCCTGCGCTTAAAACTCAGGGTCTTCTGCACAGATTGATCAACCAAAGCAATCTCTCTCTCTCTCTCTCTCTCTCTCTCTCGGCAGAACTGAATTCTCCTAATATTACTTCTCCCTAAAACATTCCTATGGTTTGTTTTAACTAATGTATTAAAGTACTATTATATATTATATTCGTTTACATTAGACAAAATTGTAACGATGTATTCATTATACACCTTTGTATCCAACGATATATTTTAGAAATTACATTTATAAATGTCACATAAAACGTGACTATTGTAACTTGGCATGAACATCACAAATTACAAACAAAGTAAAATTACATAGAATATGTTGGTTATTTTTCTAGGTATAACATGTTATTTTTTACATGTATATTATTTCGAAAACCAAATATGATTTAATTTCAAATGTTAATTCGTTTAGTCATTTATTATAATTGGTTTTGCACTACAAGATCATTTTAAAATAGAAACTGAACGAAATAAAAGAGTATTTTGATGGCTTTACCTGTTTGCCGCCAGTCTAGAGGAAATATATCCCCCAGGAATTTGCGTCACAATATAACCCCAGAAAAACGAGCCGTGAATCATTCCCACTGTTTCAGGGTCCCAGTTAAATTTTGCTTTCTAAACACAGAAATAAAACAAAATGTTATGCTATTAATCTGTAGAAATTGAGAGACAATTTTATAATGACAATGTAAGTATTCTAACATTCACACATGATCACATTATATCACTCATAAATCCGGTGTATTCTGGATTATTGCGTTTACTGCACATTTACTCGTTAATTTGCTGTAACTAAACTTGTATTTCAATAAAACGGCCAGCAACAAAACAACAAAACTATTAATTTCATGCACCGTAAAATAACAAAAGTATTCGATTCGTTTCCACGAGTTTATCAATTTAATAACAATGACATTTAAGTCACCAAGGTCATTTTTTTACATCAGCACCAGTTTCCAATATCATCAGGCTGAAACCCATTCAGTAAACAGCCGCTTCTTTTTAAAGAGCACAAAACATTATACATTTATCAATAACTTGCCTTATTGTTTGTCATAAACACTAACTCGTTTTTTTAGAGTACGATACATATGTGTGCGCGCACTCGTGCACACGTGTGCCAGGGGAGGGTGGGCATCACGAAGCTGACGTAGGCATATAAAAAGCAAGCGTGCCAAGCTCACGAACCTCTTTGATGACGATCTTTCCGTTCAGATGGATGGTGCTGTTGTTAACCATGCTCACTATAGCCACGCCCAAATTGCACCGGATACCGAAGGAGATGCAGAACCCGAGGCCGCTCATGATGGCGATGATGTAGCGGCGCGGGAGTCCGAAGCACGTGCAGTCGCACAGCGGTGTTTTTCTCTCCTGGCTCTGGGCAGGCCGCCCATCCTCGGTTAGTTCTATGGTCTCCCCAGTTTTTTGACGCTTTTCTAACACCCTGTGCAGGTTAGAAGAAAACTGTCAATCACTAACAGTATATTCACTATAGCAGGCCTGCGTCTGGTCTGTAGGGGTCATTAAATATAAATTTGACCACTTTTATTAAGGGAAGCAACACTTTTCCTTGGGTTCAAACGAAGCACATTACTTTTTGTGCAACTTCACATCGTTTTTACGAAAATGTTTTATATTGCTATTGAAATGGCCGACATAAACAGTTTGCGTATTTCCCAAACAGTTATTTGGAGGTTACCAAGCGCAATGAAGTATTTTACGTAAACTCCGCACGCTTCGTGCGCTGCTGTTAAGCGCATGTACCGCATTGCAGCAATCCTTTCACCTTCACCCTTACATTCACATACGCTTTACGTCAACTGATATTCACTAACTCCACATACCTACAATTATTTCAGCGGCGTTGGGATTAACAGAATTATTACAATTATGTACTATTTCAACACATTATCTGCAGATCCGTTTCCTCTTGTGCACAGAAATCAATGCAAAAATTAAAAAGGTTAAATTTCGATGCAACAAACATTTTATGATCAAATCAAGATGTATTTACAAAAAATAAAACTGTAGTATGAGTGTCTGTTTTGTCTTTTAGATTACAAATAGAAGATAATGTCTTATGCGTTTATATAACTTATTTTTGGAAGAAAGTCAGGGGATGTAATATTTTAATATCTTATAAATATTTTTATAAGAAAACGAAAGAAATCGAGGGAACCTGTTTATTTTATTGTATTAAACTGAAAAATAAAAAATATTTTAGATAACCGTGCATAACCTCAACGAGGGTATTTTTTAAGACAGATTGTTCTTCTCCTTTTAGGATCATCGACACAAACAATAAACATTTCATATCAATGTTTTTTATACAGCCACAATATTTTTAGTTTTTGGAGGTATTGAAGGAAATCTGTGAAGGGTTTCTATAAAGAAAAAGTAATTGCATTTTAAACACTGGTTTGCAGTGACACCATTGTAAGAAACTCACAGGATTTAATCCCCTCCTCTCCAGATTTTACAGAATTACATAATTTTCTTCACGTCTGCTTGAGGCGTGACGCCAAGACTGACCGGGAAACACGTTATTCAATAGATACGATTAGATACAACATGTCGCGTTATACATCTACGACTCAGTTGAGATTTACGAAGCGCATATATGAAGCGATTCAAACAGTTTCATAAAAGGTTAAAATATCTTACTTGTACATGTGCCCCAGCGTCTTCCCTGCCAGTTGTTTCAGACCCTCTTTGCTGGGAACAAAACCAGGTTCCTTCGGAGTATCCATGTCCAAATGCAATATTCCCTAGATTTTTCCCGTAAACGTTAAAGTACCATGTCACAGTTTGGGATGAAAGCGCATACCGGACCGATATCCTGGGAATCAATGATTCAATAAATTCACGACGGAGCAGAAAAACGCCTACAGGAGAGAGATATCAGCCGGTTCACTTATTATTATAAACTCATAAACGGCACCAGCCTGCGCTTCCATCTCAGATAACGACCAACACATAAATGCAAAACGAGTTAAAGATCAACAGAAACACACTGAAATTCCTGATCCCTGTCTCGTACTGTCACGTTATCGGTGAACAGGCGACAGGTAAACGGCTTTAGGTGGATACGAGACGCTTTCAGCACCAAGGTCAGCGACAATCTCGCGGCGCGGAGTTCCAGGCGCGAGGCGTTTCGCTCCCGAAGCGGGTCTCTGTTTTGGGAGGGGTCGGGGAGGGAGAAAAATCTTCACACTCCATTCACATTTTCCTCGATTTACTCCTCAGGTTATCAAATCCACACGGCACGTTTGGAAAATGACAGGTTTTCGATACACATACAGGGAAAGTCATATTATAGCACATACGTGCTTTTATGCGTATTGTTTGTTTCCCATCAAAGGCCGTGCAAACCTCCTGGGGGCGGTGCTATGGAAACGGACCGAGAGGTGCTTCCCTCTGGAAGTCTGCGCGTGCTTCTGTAAAGCAAAAAGTGCATTAATAATTCATTCGCATCTTGCAATCGCCCTTTCTCTCCCCTTACTGTCTGCACATAAGATGCACGGTCATTTTTAAGCCTTCCTTTCAAATCTAAAGCGAAGTTTAATACGTGCATATCTACTTGCTAAATTTGGGGAAAAAATTTGGGAATTGCTATTTGATAGAGTTTTACGAATTGGTATATGTGACCTTAAACAGCGTTATTTGTTAAAATATATGATAAGTTATGATGCTGCAGTTTAGAAAGTCGATCAGCGCGGTCTTCACACGTCACAACAGGTAGCCGCGCGCGCGCTCTCGGTAACGCGCTGGCGTCATCTAGCGCCCATTCACCGAACCGCAGCGTGTAAGCAACAAGCCTTCAACACTAAAACACACTCAAATACTTTATTTTGGCACATAGTCCTCGCAGGAATGCAAACAAATTCTTTCTTTAAATAATTATCCATGAACCTTTTGCGGAATAATTCATGCAACTCAAATTGTAACATCAGGCCAGATGAACAAATACACAAAATACATATAAAGTTTAAGGCAACGGTTTGGGTGTCAAGGTCCATCTGCACTGAACATGTAAAACTAACTGCATAAAATGTGGAAATATTTCATAATGTCCAAAGATTGTCCAGCCTGAGAATAAAAATCATCTATAAAATATACTATGCTATCAATCACGGCACAAACCACTTGATGTGTAGTTTAGCCGATAAGACTGAATGTTCCTGCAAGTGTATTTGTGTAAGTGTCAGTTACAATGCAATAATGTAACAAAACCTGAAGTGGGTGTATCTGCTATAGGGTTCTGCGTAAGTTATGCATGTCCTTTTTAAAAAGATAAGACAAAATCATAGAATAAAAGATAAATATTCAGATAATCTGAAATAATATACAGCTGTACATGATAGTGCAAGAATTACAGATCTTACAACGACGACAGATATTCTCTGATAGTTACTCGGATATCAACAGCATTATTCATACAGAGAAAATACTCTGATGTTACAATGTGGCATTAAACTGAACTTTACATCCCTCCCTAGTGTTCAAAGACAAGCTTTAACATATGTACAGCAGACAAGAGACACTTCTGCTAGCTTTCCTCAACTACAGAACACTTCTACAGAATCTACAGAACAACAAAGATTTATCACCAAATCTCTCTCTCTCTCTCTCTCTCTCTCTCTCTCTCTNCACACACACACACACACTCTTACACACAAATATCAGTCAAGATGACATGCAGTCTATATATGCTTCTTTCACAGTCTGACAAACAAGAAAACATGCAGACAGAATATTATCACGCCAGCAAGCTGGACAGACTCTGTTACAAGCTCTGTTACCTTCTAAAAAAAGTCTTTATAAATTATAATGTCTGATTCATACGGTGTCTTCACAGCAACAGCTTTCAAATAAAACCTGAAGGTGAAACCAGGATTCAAAAGCTGCATTCAAATCACAAAAAGCAGATCATAGAGCCAATCCGTTATCTGTTTTCTTTTAGTAGTCATTGTATAAAGGGTTTAAAGATTCCTCCGTGCACGAGTTTTCCTGAGAGCTGAGAGTTAAATACATTCAGACTCCACCTTGTGACTGTTGGGGCTAGAGAGCAGCAGTGAGGCAGTTTCAGTGGACCGGCAGAAACTCTGACTGAGCTGCAACTTGAGTTTCTCCACTTCGTAGTTGTGCAGGTATTCCTGAACCAGATAGCGCTCGCGTTTGATACGGGCCTTTACTTCAGACGGCACATCCGGAATCAGCCACGCCACAAAGAACTTCACCACAAATACAACATGCTGGGAAAAGAGGGAAGAGAGAGAGGGAGGAATTTGGAACAGTTTGGAACTGGTTTCTTCTAAGCTGGTGACTGACTAAACATTCATTGTAATATATGCATTGTTTTGATATCTATTTATTAATGATTGTTCTTACTTCCATAATGATGATGAAAGCTAGTTTAGCAGCCAAGATGTGCCAGAACTGCATTGTGTGTGTGTATTGTTTTTCATGGCCGGGGGGGTATCTGTAGTCCCGATACCTGAGAGGAGAACACACACATTTCACTGACATAATTGAAAAACTAACAGTGGCTAATCTGTGCCTAAAACAGATTTTGCCTTTGACCATATCAGATATTTTGACCTTCTCAGACATACACACAGACACACACATAGACAAACACACACACCTGCATGTAGTGACAGTACTGCTGTTAAACCAGGAAGGGTTTTCTTCAGCCTCTGGCAGGTTGTCTTCAGGGATCTGGGAGATGTTGTAAATGGAAAGGCTGTTATTGATGTAACCCCTCATCGTGGTCTCGATGCCCGCGTTGTAGGCGTACAGATACACCAGACGAGGAATCATATCCGAGGTGAATGACACAATGAAGGCCTAACGTAAACAAAAGGTCATACCAGCAGGCTGTAATAATGTTTAATGCTTGCATGCAGTAGACAGTGTATTCCTTTGATAAAATTGGTACTGACATTTGTGACCACAGACAAGATGGCCACCACGTTAAGAATCTCCTGCCAGGCCCCGATGTTGCGAGCTTTCGCTGCCACTGGTCTACGAAACTGTGTGGTAAACTTCCAAGCATCAACTCTCACCTCCAGGATGTTGTTAAAGAGAGCAAGAAGAGGGGCCAGCGGAAACGAGGCCACGAAGAGAGTTATAAAGCCAAACTGGATCACTGTCAAAACCCACAGAACAAACACAGTTTCAGTTGCAGAAGGACTGACAAACGCTCACAGAATCCTTCAACTGCTGTGAGTTGTAGCCGCTGCAGCTAACAATTTCAGGTTGTAAGAACGTTTCCATAATGTTCCATTAACGAACGCACCCATCTCCAGATACTCATAGAAGAGCCCAAACTGGCTGAAGTTTTGCAGATCATGGTCTTGCTCCCATCTGCTGTATGCAAATTCTGGATGACTCCGCCCCTTCCTGCTGGCCCACCAGTTTCTGAAAAGTCTGTGACACCGACACAAGGGACCAATATGAGTTTTAGTTTGCATTTAGAAAATGTCTACAGAATTGTTATCCTTAAAAAAACAAGTGTGAAAAATGTACAGTCTAGGTGGAAACACAAAGTCATTCATAGAGGTCAAAGTTGACTGTAACTCTTACGGCAACAGAGCTTCCTGGACATTGCCAACCATTTGTTTTCCGGTCATGACGATAACCAGCTGTGTGGTGAGCTCAATGAGACACCCCCCTGGAGCACACTAAACATTAACATGCATTAGTTGTTAAGTTCTAGTTAAGTTATTAAACATGCTACAAGTAATTCAAGCAATCACACCCGTCTCGGTCACATTTATGGGTTCTGTAAACAGCCAATAAAAATGTGGCGAAGTCAGACTGCTTAGCCAATCAGAAGACTTTCATTTTATATGTTTACAGGGCAGCCCATAAATGGAAAGTAGGGCTGTCATAATATCAGAATTTTAGAACGTGTTTATCCTGGTCAAAAGAATTCAAGGTTACAGTATTATTGTGGTGCTGAATAATTAATGATACTATCATATGTGTGACTGTAACAGGGTATCAATAATCGTAATATTGTCATGGTTACTGGTATATTGTAACACCCCTAATGTGTAGCCAAGACCTGATTATCCAAGTGTAACATGATATTTAGCTTTATAAGCAGATGTCGGTTGTTTATTTGGTTTGACAACACTGAGGTAAACACTGATGTTCTGCTCCATCTCTGATTACAATGAGCTCAACTCTTTGTTGGGTGGGGTTCATATCAAGTTTAGTGGCTACAGTAAGTCTGGCAACGTTTCAGAAGGGATCAAATTTGCTTATAGTGCCTTTAAAAAATACAATCTTCTGAAGTGCTCATATTTCACAACGTCTCACCTCTTCATTCCTCAGACCACTCCATTTTCCAAACATATAACTGTAATTCCCGGGATAACCCACAAACTTCCCTTTAAAAAAGGCCACATAGAAACAGGAAGAGTAGTAGTTCACAAACTGGAACATAAACATCTTCATAGTGAGTTTGTTCTCATACTCCAAATGGGTCTTGGGAATTTCTGGGAAACAGAAATCGAGGATCTGTAAGTCGAGAAAAGATTCTATACAGCTGAAAACAAACTGCTTGTAAGCAAACATTATTATTTATATGTATATTTTTTATATATATACATTGCATATTACTTGTTAATTAGTTTCTTAATGTTTTCATTATACTAATGACAATGGATATTTAAAATTTAATTTGTAACTTTTGCCATTTCGCCATTAAAACATAAAATTGCAGGGTTAATTTATATATATTTCTTGTTGAGATTGTATGATCTCATGTATTTTTCCAACAACAGATTTTTGTTCATTTTAAAAAACATGACAGGTTGCAGCTTTAAGAAAACTACAAAACTGCAAACTTGGCATTTTTGGATGCCTAACAACTAGCCACATCTTCTGATTAAACTTCTGCTCTGAAATGAGGCTGGAATGCCATTTTGACTCACCCATATCCGTGATCCAAATGGCCACGTGTTCGTAGAGGAAATTGAGGATGAGAATAATGACAAAGTTGATGCAGGAAGCAGTGACGGATGTGGCGAGCTGAGGGGTGATAAGAGAGCCCACCAGCTGAATCTTACTTGTGGGGCTGTCCTTCATAACGCTAGCAAACGCCGCGTAAACTGCTAATCTGTATGCGATCACTCCCATTATGCAGGCCACTATCAGAAACGTCTAAAACAGGAAACCAAACTTTCATTACAAAGCTGTTGAAACATACTGACAGATAACCTAATGTAAACCTACAATATATACTTCTGTTTAACAGACTAACTCACCCAGAAGAGGACAGTTGCTCCAGATAGACAGAATCGAGCACATTTGCTCGGAAATGGAAGATAAGGTTCCATTTCCTGTTATCCAAAAAGAGCGAGATGTGTTTAACGGCACATTTAATAAAGCGCAAAATTTCTGAAGTGAGCTGGAATCAAATCTTGCCATTTTGTGCGAATCAATGTAAACCGAGTTTCAAAGCATCTCGCACCAAATGCATGAATCGATGACAAACAAGTCAGCTTTGTTCTTAAGTGACAAATTCCAAGATTGATTCAATATACACATTTTTTATTCAATAGATGTAAAAGAATCAAATAGACTTGAGTCACCAATGTTTCATTACGTTGTCAATATTGTGACTTAATTTTGATTGTCATTCATTTCCAACAAGCCATCTTATTCTCTAAGAGTGTTTCAGGTACAGAACCTGTGTGATGCGGTTGAGTCTGCGGTTCGTGCACTTCAGCTCAAACTCTGGTCTGATCTGTAGCTGTTGCTGTTCCTCCTCAAAGTCCACCAGATCCCATTCATACTCCAGACGGGCCTGTCGCCGCTTCCAGAACTCCAGAAACAGGGTCACTGCAAACAACAGCAGTTGCGATAGCTAAAGATGTTAGTAAGGCCAACAAACCACCAGAGGGAGGTATAGAGCAAAAAGAGGTGTAAATTTACCCCAAATGGCCATGAACACGGCAAAAAACACAGTCCCCTCGTTATCAAATAGATGAGATTGCTACCAAAACAAATTAGGAAAATTAAATTCTGGAGACAGGCAAAATATAGCTTTTACAGTTTAATTTTAATCAGTGAATCTAGAACGTTCTCTCACCCATGAAGACAGACAAGTTGAATTGAGTTTCCAGTAGCTGCACTTTTTATCACAGAGTGGACACATGACGATCCTCCCGCCGATTTCTGGGTCGCAGATTTCCTTACTGAGACACACAAACCCAAAAGGAACGTGAGAGGTAACAGAACCACGGGTGCCCAAAATCTCAGAACCTTTTTCACGGTACCAAAGCTAAAGATTTTTAGTTTCATCAGTATTTCATTACAGAAACATTTACAGGTTAAAAACAGAATCCAGCGTCAATCTAACGTAAAGATTGTATTTATTCGGGTCAATGCCACTAACCTTGTGATGTTGTCATCATAACTCAGCACACCATAAACAAAACAAATAAACCCCATGACTGCAGCAAAAAACAGCATTTCTGTGTAGAAGCCCAGCCAGGCAAAGTAGATGCCGATTTTCTCACCATAGTACTTCCTATATCACAGACAGGAAATGCAGCAGTAATGCAATGTTTTGATGCTGCTCATAGAAAAGTGTCAAAGCAACGAGACACTAAAATGTCTCTTCACTAATATTTCCAACTCATGTTCTTAGGTGAAGTACTTCATTATTTCTATGTCAAAATATTTTCTCCCATCCCAACTAGAAACAGTTGCAGGCCAGTCATTGGTAAAACAAACTCCCTGAAAACACTGTGGCTCTGTTTGCAATGAAAAGCTGCTTTGTTATTTTTAGCGAGTGCCAGACAGTAACTCTGGCTCAAAGCTGTTTCAACCGACTCTAAAAGTTGAGCGTTATTATGTTTTGTTGTGCTAGTGGCTTAAAAAAACATATCTCAGCTTTAAATAGAAAAATTTAGTTAATCCAAAAATTAAAATTAAGTTCTTCTAACTTTTACTCACCCTCACATAATTCCAAACATGTATGAACCTTTTTACCTCTGAGAAACACAAAAGAAGATATTTTAAATAACACTGGTGACCAAACATCAGTCTCACCCTTTGACTTCCACTGCAAGGACATAAATCCACTCAAAAAAAAATTTCAAAATACCTTCTATGTGTTTCACAGAAGACAAAAGTCATACAGGTATGGAATGGAATGAGGGTACATTTTTGTGTGAACTAGCTCCTAATACCAGAAGCAAAAATAACGCTAACTAAGAAACATTGAATCAGTGTCCTTACTTGATCAAATTAAGCGGCTGTTCTTTGTAGAAACACAGGAATCGAGCCCAGTTCTTATACAGGTGATATCGCTCACTCTCACATTGTTTGTCCTCTGCTTTCCTCCAATATCGGCACTGAAGAACAAACAGTCACCAGAATATAGTTTAATAACAGGAAGGAAACTGTATTAAAATTTAACGCAAAACAACAGCGAATCCCACGCTCACATCATGAAGGGGGTACGCTGAGGTGTAGGTGCCGTTATTTAGCAATCGATTGATTCCTGTCTTGTCCTTTTCCTTACGATCTTCCTTGTAGTAAGGGCAGCGGGTGAGGATGTAGTACACAATTCTGTTTCGGGTGGAGGGAGGGAAAAACGTCTCCTTGTCTTCAATGAGGAAGAAGTCCACTTTGCTCTTGTCAAAAGGTGCGGTGAAGTAGTCAGGCTCCGGCCTCATGATGTTTTCCGGTAGCCGGAAAGGGTGCGTGAACCACTGCAGTGGAACTTCACGACCTTTGGGAATGTCGCACTGTTTAAAGGGAACTTTGATTTTTAACACGTCAGCAAAGGTGGTCAACACCTCCCACGGAGCGTGAATCTTCAGGTAATACGTCTTGCCATCATCCGATTCCTAAAGGAGGCAGTATTTTGGAGTGAGTATATCTGATTATAAAATGCATGACTATACAAATAACAAAATACACAAGGACTACGACAAACTTTTGCCATTTTTTTTCATTTTTTTCATCATGCAGATTTAACATAAACTGTGAATAGGTTATTGCTGTTACACAAAGCTTTAAAAAGAAGATAAAGTTATTAGCTTTCATATCAGAAATGGACACAGCAGTTGCATAACAGCAGCACAGCCATGAGGGGGCATCTGTGACTTAATTCAACGCCTCACCGATTTATCTTCAGTCTCCAGCTCCAGACCAGCCTTCTCCAGGTTAGCTTCAAATTCTCTTCTTCTCTCCTGCAGAAAACAGAACTTAAAAATTTACCTGCAGTTTTAAACCATATGAATAACTCCAATACTCCAATACAATCACTGTTTTGTTTTATTTTTGCAGGAACACTTTGATATTTATGGTTCTGAGGGTTGTAAACAAAACTTCTCACAGGCCTTCAAAGAAACCTGTTATTTCCCACAAGCACTGGTGACCTATGGCTTCCACATCTTCAGCATCTCAGTCAGGTGACCTTCATTAACCAAAGAGCCTGACCTTCATCAGCCTCTGACCATCATCATCACCATCAAGCAACATCATGAAAGATCAAACAGGTTCTCCAGCAAAACCTTTGGTCTCCTCAGTCACTGAGCAGAACGAAGAACCAAGGAGGAGGAGATTGTGCAACTGATTCTGCCTCAGTCAAAGCCATTTAACCCAGTTCTCATTGGGTCACATGACCCAGACAGTGTCTCACCAACAACCCCCATCCTGCCTTCTCCAGATCCTCATGAGACTATTTTTATCCACATTGTGGATGAATAAGCATCTGGCATTTTGTAATTGTGTTTAAAGTGTCAAGTATGAAACATGAGGGAGAGAAAGGATAGCCGTTAGCATTTCCCGAGCTAACAGGAAACGTTCGCTAATGTTTTCAAAAAGTGTTTTAGGTGGCATACCGCTTTTTTGTCTGCATCCTTGTCATCGTAGGACAGGACAAAATCAATGCGACGTACACCATCTCTAAAATACACAGAGTCCCGGCTCTCCTTAAGAGCGTCAATCTGCAACAAAGACAAACATATGAATCGAAAATATTAGCTTCCATTCACAATCAACACACAGTACATGACATATGAGTTTTATCTACCTCACACACACAAACACACACACACACACACACTTGCCTGCTTGGCACGTTTCTCTGAATAAAGCCATTTAAAGGCAAGAACTGAGAAAGCTGTTAAACTAAAAACATTGGCTGGCTGTGCAGAAGACCATTTGTGAGGGCGTTATATTACACACCATAAAAAACGGAGCAGTGTTTTTTCTACAGAAGCACTTAGTTTAAACATATGCATTGCTTACATGAAAAAGCATTATTGATTTATTGAGCACAATTGATCAATTATTTACCATCTTAAAAGTATCTAAACAATCAATAAGCATTTCAAAACAGTCACACAGCAGCAGTGGTTTTATGTGACTGATGCATTTATAGCAATGAATTTGTATTAACTCAAGCAACAGACATGACGGTCTCTTGTGAAAATCTATTTGATGCTGTTATGTAGCTGAGATCACAACAGTGGTAATTTTAACACTTCATTATTCAGTAGATTTTAAATGGCTTTTCTCACCAGGCCTCCTCAAAAAGTGACATCACAGATGAGTAATTCAGTAACATTGCAGTTATTTAAATCTGAATTCAGGTTTGGTCAGATACACACCATGTCAGCTGTGACTGGAAAACAATAACACTCTTTTACTGCTTTTAAAGGCCCGGCCAATTCCTCTGACCTTTAAGAGCTCCACTTAGAAGTTTGTTTAAACTGGTGCTACACAAATATTTTAAACAAACAGAAAAGTTCTTCAGACCTTCAGAGCAGCAGCAGAAGCTCTCATGAGACCTCACAGTGCGGCCTTAAAGCATTTTATTAACGTTATTGCTTGGTTATAGAAATGTTTCCAAACTTTCACTAACAACTTTAAACATTTCACTAACAACTTAAGAATAACATTTTTGATATCTGATGAATTACATTCTACTAATGTAACTGCATTTTGGTAACTTTTAGAGAATTTTAGCCAACGTTCTGAGAACAATCCCCTTCAGCTGTGGAGTCTGACATCATACCTCTCTGAGACCGGGCAGCTGTGTTCCTCTTCCAGATAAAGGGTCAATACTGCCATTATCTGTGCAAGAGACACGAGGAAAATGACATGAGTACATATCAGAACAAACACACAGATACATGCATTTAAATAACTTTCTACAAAAACAGTTAATTCTTGTTCAAATAGGAACTCAGAAACATTTTATACGTTTCTGCTCACATATTACAGATGGTTGTGTGAGAGTGAGCAGAAATAAATACAGACTGAAAGGTATTGAAGTGAATCTCTTAAATAAATCAATTTTTGTTGCTTATTGCATTCCAGTAAAGTTTTAGGCTACAGTCAGTGTGTCTGAGAAATGTTACTGCCAAAGTGAAATACGCCACAATGCATCAAATGAGAAATATGTGAGATTCCAGCGGTTAGTCAGCTAATGATTATAACGCTAAATAGCTGACTATGGGATAAAAGCACTTCCTGTGGGGAACAGACATAAAAGGATACGTGCACCACAGAATTACAGGATGATCACAAACCACCAATGAGCAGTCTAATAATGTCAGCCAATCAGATTGAAGATAGATGTTAGCCCTGGCAAGCCATTCATTTTTTTATTATTTACTGTGGTGTTAGACTAATTGTTCTAATAATACAATGTTGATAAATAAATTTAAACTAGCTACAGATTAAAAAGTCGTCCACAGACATTTTTGTCGTTTACAAGTGTACAGGATGGATGGATCAGTAACGGAAACATCTGAGCAAGCTTCAAAACCCCAAACATGTGGTACCACAGTAAAATGCACATGTTACAGTGTGACCTCTGACAAACCTAAACATGAATATAAACGCTGACAGGAAAAACTGGAGCAATGACAGGAAATATGAACCAGATTTAGAAATTCAGCACTATGGAGGACAGACAGACGAGACGTCAAGATCACATCACGTGACGTTCTGTCCATACCTGCCTGAAAGATCCTGCGATACCCCATCAGAACAGCACCGCCATCTTAAGCCATGAGTTAGAAGCGGAAAGAAAGAAAGTTTATAAAGTCTTGAAAATTCTCTAAGGAAAATTCCCTTGCAAAACCTTTATATTGAGATGATATAACACTGGGGCCAAAGGAAGTTATAATTATGGACTGATCACAACTGTTACTAAACATAGGAAATGGGAGTCCCTGTAATATGGCCCTCCCTGTCTTTTCCTTGTGGGCTTTGGTCCTGCAGATGTTATTATGAGAAATGATAAGGCCTTACTTTAATAAAGTCTTTGGTAAAGGCACTTTTGTGTGATGCTTTGAGAAAAAAACAGCAGCGATGTTGATAAAACCTGTCCGCATACATACCTGTGGCCTTTGCAGTAATTTCCTAGTAAACAAATCAATACAGTGTTATTTGATTCTGCTAATAAACCTATAACTGTCTATAATGCCTGTCTATAATTTATAGGCCCACGGCTACCACAAGGTCATTTGAGACAGCTATTCAACCACACAAAAACTGTACTGTTATCAACAGGATGCAACAGTGCATCTAAAACTGCAGATTTTACAATCTATGACCAAGTCTTACACAGAAAACAAATACTGACTATTCTGCTGTAAGGTCAGAAAAGTCGACAATCTGCCACAATTTTTTTCTAAACAATTTAGATTCTGTTTATAAAATTATTTCATAAATTGAAGTTTTATATTCATCTATGATTGGTTGATTCTGAATGTGTTTTTAAATCAAAGATTTTGTTTTTGGGCTGAACCCTCTAACAGTTGCTTCCTGGCTTTTATTGGGTCAGCTGTTTAGTATGGCTATCAAATGGCAAACTAAATTAAATAGCCAGTTGCCATAGCAACAACTCCTCCTCCCCATCTCACTTTCTTCTGGTTCCCAGCAAGTGTATCATGACCTCACAGGTTCTACTGAGGTGACAATGACTCCATATTTTAACATTTTAGTAAAGTAACATATATCCTTATTATTATCTTGTAAACAATCAATATTGTTAAAACAACGTCTAAAAAACTGGAGGCTTCCAACATTTTGTGTTCTTACAACCTAAGATTGCTAACCAGAGCATTCTCTGAAGCGGATACCATGAGGACGGCCCTGATAAGAGACCTCCTTGTCTCCTATGTGTCAGCCCAGGGTGACAATGCAATGATAAACACAGCGAAGAGAAATGAGCTATCCACACTGTCACACTACAGTCTATTATACAACCATTTTAAGAAGCAAAGAATGAAGTAAATGACATGCCTGGTTTAGCTAAATATCAATAAAAACAAACCAGTTAGAGGCCAGGGACACTTACTGTAAAACAGAGGACTAGAGACTCAAGGGACAAACAGAGTTTAAAGTGTTTAATTGTTGCTGCTTTCCAGTTTAAATGAGGCATGTTTTTAAGGGAAGACTGAGACATAATTTCTGTAGACTTGAAATGCACAGGTTTTCATTTTGTTAAAGTCACTCACCTATGAATCAAACAGGTATTAAACTCATAAATATCTAACTGGTTTGTCTCTGGGCAATGTCAACACTTTCAGCTTAAATAAAATAAACTTGAATAAAATCAAAGTCCGTGCAGAATTCAGAAGAAAACTTGTAAATCCGTCATGAATCACAGCAGCGCCAACATCTTAGTCAAATTATTATCCAATGAATCGTCTATGAATTTCCATAAAAAAGAATTAAATACCTGCCATGTAAATGAGGGAAAGAGGATTAGAACAGGGTTTTCCTAGAAATTCCTTTTAAACAATTCCTAAGCAAAAGGCCCCTATCTCCTTTATATTCCGGAATAGCAGGTGGAATAAGCAATGAATGCACTTGGACACACAAACCCACAGACCTCTGTGAATAAAGTCATAAACAACAAACAACCACCTACATGTCTCACTTAATAAGAGCCCTCTAACCCTAGTGCTTTAATAAACATTGGTCAACTTATGCAGGTCACAGCCTCAGGAGAGAATCTAACCTTTATGGCTCAATATTTCATTTTAGAGTATCAAAAACAAGCCGAGCAATACAGAGCAGGACAAAGTTTGCTTTTGCTTGGCACACGTCACATACCAGAGATGAATTCTTGATAATGCATGTAGTATTTTGTAGTTTTATTCTAGTGCTTAGAGCAAACAATAACACAAAGATTCTTCCTTCTGTTTGCAACAAATCCAATGTTAAATCTCAATCATTGTCTTATAGGAACAGCTGGACTTGCTAAAATGCTCAGTGAATGTCCAGTGAAACATCAACTAAGTGACACCAGAACCTGACATTTAACTGTATCAGCACAGGGGCTGTTTTATTCCCAAATTCAGCAGGGACTGAGGCCAAGCCATGAGGCCACAAAGATTAACTTAAAACGCTGTTTAAAGAGGCTAGAGCCTTTGAGACACTTACACCTAAAATATCAGGTTTCTCGTTATTTTACAAGCCAAATGCACAAATGCACATGGGAATAAATCGAAAGCAGCTCTTATTTAGATTATTTAAACCTTATTTAAACGTCTTATATAAAGTACACGACGCCAGGTAACGACACACATGGGGTGTAGCACAACTTTTCCATGCCTTGACTTCTCAGTTATTCCTTCAGCTGGGATGAAACTTTCCAATTTTCAGAACAACAAGCCACCATTTAAACACATATGAGAGTAAATATGTTTATGCAGACTGAACCTGTGATGCATTTAACATTGCATGTCAGCTTTACATGCATAAATCATAATGCAATATTCACTAACCTTCAATCTGACAATCCAGCGCATTAGACATTTCTATCAGAGTGGCTTCTTTCGTCTTTCCCGTTATTCTTTTCATCGTAAGTTTCGTTCGTTTATTTCCCACCACGAAACAATGATGCATATGTAAACGAAGGCATATAAACGTGGTTTTGGTTTGGTTGAGATGCAGGATTGATCGTTTGCTTTAGATTTGTCTGTAATGGCTAAAACGTAAAGAGAAGCAGCGGCGGACTGAGATGACGATGACGTCTTAAAGGGGAGTGGCTAACTCTTCTCGTCGACATACTGGCGTTAGATGGAAAACTGGGATTTTAAATATCTTTTTATTTCAACGTCCTATTTTTTCATGAACATAAGAAAAAATTGTACGTGAAAGTAAAATAATCGTCCTTTGTAAAATAATTTTCCTGTTAATATAAATGTATGACGGGACGCATGCATTCCATATCCATTAGCTTAATGAATTTTGAATAAAGTCAGGTCGCACATGCTTGTATTTTAGTCAACCTGCTCCCTCTGTTGGTCATTTGACAGATAGACAAACAGGTTGTGGTCGCTCACGCAAGAAAACTACATTACCCATAAACCCTCTTTCCGCGCAGCATGCGCACTGCGGAAAAGGTATGGTACTGCGTATGTGTAATACGCACAAGATACGACTCAAATAACCTTCAAATTACGTATTCAATATGTGAAATTGTTTTCTTCGTGTGTGTCCTAATACATAGAGCATCTCTGATGATTTAGATAACCACGTTTTTTAGGCGGGTTAGTTGCGTTAGCTGCCCCAGTTGCTTGATCAGCTAATACTTGTGTTTACTAAGTATTTTAGTAATGCAATGATTATCTTTAGCCTGAATATTGGAGAACTTAATACGTTTCTAAAAAGATCTTGATGTTTTTCTGCAAGCTTACATTTGCACAGCATTAAACCAGGAAGGCTAAAGCATTGCCCGGTTGCACAGAGAGCGTCAAGATTAAAGCTACGGCCATGGTGTCGATCGGTACTCCGGTGACGATTTTAGCTAGACAGAGCAGCTCTGAGTTCCTGTGAGTCTTCAAACCCAGTAAGATACCTGCCTGCATCTGAGTATTAGTTTAAAGCCATTTTAGTACCATTATGCAGACTTGTGAGACTTACTGCAACATGAATGATTCAACTGTTGATGCCGTGTATTAACTATTAATGAATAATAGTGTCACTGTCTCTTTCTGTCTTTTCGCCTTTTGGTGAGCATGAAGTTCCTGTGACTTTTCATAGTTACGTTTTTCTTGAGCTGTGAAACCATAGTTAAAATATTTAAGCTCTTTACTTTATTAGTATTAGTGTTATGTGCAGTTAAAGCTGCAAGCTTTATTTATATTGTATTTACTATATTTACTTAAGCCAGGAGACTGTTAAATCTGTTGTGAGACTGTTAAAAGTGCCTCTTGTCTTTGTCTCATTTCTATAGGTCTTCCACTTAGTATCTCTGCATAAATACCCAACTTCTGATTGTGTTCCTTCACCAAAGCTCAGAACATCAGCACCATGAGTGACCCAAAACATGAAGAAAAAGATCCTCCTAATAGCCTGTCTAACAGAGATGCCATCCAACTCCCTGATGATCTCTCCCTGAGCGACTCCGACCCCGAAGAGCCCAATGAGCGTTTTGGAAGAAAGGTTGAGGACTTGTCATCATCCTCAGAGGATGAAGGAGAGACCCAGAATGACCAACCGGTTCCTCAAGAAAACCCCAGCTTCAGACTGTCAGGTGGGAGTTTTGGTTTTTGTCATCGCAGCAGGGACATCTTCGCACAGTTGGACAGTGCTGCAAAGCTCACGTCCAAACAGCTCGGTGAAGACAACGTTCTCGATGGCATGTTTGCTCGTCCAGCTCCACCTTCTCCTCCACAGGCTTCTGCAAGGAAGGGCGGTGCCGCCGCCCCTGAAGGAACCAGAAAACAACCATCAGGTAAAAAAGTTCCAGATTACCTTGCAAACCCTGACCGCTGGACCCGCTACAGCCTTGAAGACACTTCTGAAACCAGCGACCGAAAGAACAGCCAGGTTGCCCACCAGTACCTTCAAGAGCTTCAGGATAGAAAAAGATCTCAGAACGCTGCACCGGAGACCTTCAGTCTAGCTTTCAACCAGGATCACGGAAGCAGCTGTGAGAATAAGATTGTGTTCACTAAACCCAAGAGCAAAGATCAGAGTGACAACAAACCCAACCGTGTTAGGAAGGAAGAAGTTGGACTTAAACATTTGGAGGACAAACAAGAAAGTGAAGGTGAGGCTGCTGTTCTTCATCACAGTTCATGGGGGAACGATGGGAAAAAACGGAAGTGGGAGACTGAGGAAAAGAAAGAGGAAGACAAAAAGGGGACCAGCGCTGTCTTCAACAGTAGCAAGAAAATGAACCGCAAGCACTTACGCAAATCACTTGAGGAGGACGAAGAGGCCACAGAGTGAACCTAAGGACTTCCGTTAAATCTTCATTTTAATGTTTGTACGTAAACATAAAGGTGTTTTGACTACCCATATATATCTTGGTTTTGGCAACTTTAAGATAAAAGATTAAAGTGTATTTAGCAAAAGCTTTGCTAATTTCATGCTATATAAATGTTTAAGTGTTATTAAATACAAGATGCTTCCCAAAAAATGTCAAATGACAACTTAGAAACATATTTGTTCACCTGTCTGCAGTGGTATTGTTGTTTCAGTGTGTATATGATTAAAAGTGCTTTGTCTGTTTTTTGACTACTTTTCATGAATAAATTTGACACTGTTATGTACTTAAACATTAAACTAATGTGTCTTGATATAAGTTTGTGAAAATAGAAACAGCTCAGTGTTTTGCATGGTTGATGATGAGCAATGCAAAATAATGTAAATGATATTAATTTTAGCTGTTACAGTAGAACAGGGTTTGTAAAACCTCAGTCTTTAAAGGTTTTTTACTCCCACCCAATACTCAGACTATAATCTTATTTAATGTGTAATTCAGAGACATTAAATATGTATATTGATGGGTTTTACAGTTTACGTCTGGGCTACAGCTTAACAGAATCAAAAAATGACTGACAAATATTGACAATTTGTTACTTTCAGAAAATTAACTAAGCAAGAAGTTTTAAAAAAGTGGCCCACAAAAAACTCTAATCCTATCAGATTATGATAACCATAATGATAAAAACTAATCCAGTAATTATAATAATAGTGGATACTGTTGACAACTGTATAAATTGTTGTTTTTGGCGGAGACTCCAGCTAGTTCAGTTTCGGTCTTGCCTACAGAGCGTAGTAGATGTTAAGCCCCGCCCTCTGACCAATATGAGTGACGTCAGTGATCTCACCTGTGTACAGGTATTGCACGAAGATAACTTACAGTTCGCGGATCTCAAACTTGAACTAGGAAATGCGGAAGTATACGGCAAACTTTTGTAGACTCGAGTTTTAACCTCGCTTCTTGGTTAAATCATTTTCGGCTATGTGAAAGCAAAACAGGATTGACTTCAGTTTGCTTGTACTGAACTGGGTTACAAACTTTCACAGCAGGATGTATTTCACCGACCAAGAGGTACACGTTTCTTTCTCTGTCTTTGGGTTTTGCAAGCGGTGCATCAACTGATACATCATCGTTAGTCTGTTCTGTCTAAAATGTTTGAGGTGTTCGTGGATAAATTAAGTGGTTTTAATAATTTGATGGTTTTTTGTCGAGATAAAACAACAACTGCGTGAAATATCAGCTGCAATTTTATTTGTATTGGTTGTGGGTTAAATTGGCGAGTTTCACGTTAGATTGAATTAACAACAATAATAATAATAATAACAATAAAGTTACAGTGGTTTCTATTTTTACTTGAAAGTGTGGCACACACCCAGTCAACAGTTTCAGGATGTAACACTGTATCCCACTGCACTGATTCAAACTAAATGGTAAATGTTTGCTTTTCCTCAGTCCTTTCAAAAAGGTCCTTTTGTACTTTTATGCCTGTATGTTATTGGACTCTATGGTAAACGTCTCATTTGCATTAATACATGTTATCTGAAGTTTACTTGCATCATTTAAGATCAATTCTTTTCTCTAGACACTTTTCTAAAGAACGTTCACCAGACCTGAACGTCTTGTTTTTAGACCCTAAAAATAACTTTACTGTATATTTACCACATACACAAACATACACGTGCTTATATTTCACCCTGGTGTTTTATTATATGCAATATTAACTATTGTAATCGTATATATCTTATCCCGTGACTTTTCCATAAATTCCACTATTGCATGTTTTATTGCATCATTGATTTGTCGGGATTTTTTTATTAAAAGACTTATAAGAATATCAACATAGATGGAAACTATGGCGGTTTGCAGCTGGAGCAATGCAGACACAAGTCAGGCAGAAAGTACGTCTGCTGTGGTTAAACAGGTTTTTTTTGTCATGCAAGTGGCGATTCGGAGAAACAGAAAGACGAGGTTTCAATCCCTGTGACTTTTAGTGAATAATAATAAAGCAAATGGCAAAAATCAAAAGCTTTCTCTTCAGGAATTTCTCCGAATCGGTTCTTCCTGACACACAAACACGCATCAAACGTATGTAGTGAGTCTGTATGTGATCCGTGTCCCAGGCGTGTCTGAACCTGCCGTCATACCAGAAGTTGGTCATTGTTGTGAAACAGCGGGTTTAAATCGTTTTCCATGTGACTTAAAAGTCATTCAAGTACATTTTAAATGATATTATCATCAGCAAATACAAAACGAAAAATATCCATATATAACCATTAGTATTTCATAGTTTTCCTCTCACTGACATGCCATGAGCTCAAAGTTTGTGCAGAACACATTTGCTTTGTCTGTTTAGTTGTTTAACTTACAATTAATGCAAAACTTTCTTATCATGACTCTTCTTTCTTTAAATGAAAGTTAATATACAGCATTTAGTTGTATTTTAAATGACATCTTTTGAATGTGGTTTTAGACATTAAGGCCAAACTATATATGGTTGTTCTGCTATGTATAAAGTTAGGCTTATACAAATAATTGTTATACAAATCAAAATATGCATAATGTGCATAAGGCACATGATTTTGTCGCCACCACTTTGAATTCTGTTGTAAAAATATCTTGGGAAAGACATATGTAACAGAAATCTCTTACACAGCCTGTCCAATCTGTCATTGTTCTGACGTGAACATTAGGTTGTGTTTAGAGTCTGGTAGCAGCGACAGGTATACCAAGCGCATGTTTGAGTCACGAATGG
>JBAJNP010007473.1:2371-22498 GCA_036877545.1 Yasuhikotakia modesta | reverse complement strand
GTTAGATAGAGATTGAGCACACAAGGTTGTCTTTGGGATGTTTGTGGGAATTTTTGCCAAGTAAAGTTTTATATGAAAACAAACCTTCCTTCAGTCAATGCCAATGTAAGATCGAAAACATAAAACAAATTAAATTGTTTGCATATGACATTTATTGGAGGCAGTTTATGGGGCGATTGACTTTCAGCGAATGGATTTTGACTTGTTAGACTGATGCTGTTCAGATGGATCAATACGTCAAAATCTGTTCAGAAGGAAGAAAGGAAAACAGAAAAGTTCCATTAGTTCTTGTAATATTATTGAGTATGGATGGATGAGTGGTTTGAGAGAGGGAGAAAAGAAAGGAGAGGCTTCACATTTATCATTCATGCAAATGAAGAAATTAGGCATAAGAAAATGAGAATCAGCATTAGAAATGTTTCAGTGTGGTTAGTTAGTTGACCCAAAGAATCATTGAGTTATGTGATAATGGTTTTTCTGTCACGAAATACTGAGATTAGTAATGCCAGCTGGAGACCACAAGTCTGCTGTGTTCTAAGGCCACAATAAAGTACATACGTAAGTTGTACAACTTGAACGTTGTGCTAGTGCAATGCATTCTGGGATATCAAATTAAAAATAAGAAACAGTAAATGACCAATACAAAGTGGACAAATGTCTTGATATGCCTTCATGCATCTTTACTGTTGAAATAGACTATTAACATATTACTTCTGGGTTTTAATGGAAGCTTAATAAAAAACAACCGCCAACGTAGCTTCTGAAATGATCACCTGATGAAGCTTTTGTGTGACACGTGAAATAAGCCAGAAAATAAGGCCTTTATTCCTTCTTTTTCATTGTATTCATAATGATTATCATTATCAGTGTCTCTCTCTCTCTCCCTCTCTCTCTCTCGTGTGCTTTATTTTTTACTAAGCATTAACGGCTGATGGAGTGACCTTTGTGTAACTTTCACTCAGAGCTCTAACAATAGCATGAAAGATCTCAGATGGTGGCTCTGATGTGTTCTGCTGAAGTGTGAACCAGGATAAAATTACCTTCCTGTGAAATTGCTCCTCTCTCCTCCAACCAAATTCCATCTGTAAGTACAAATGGGCTTCATTTCTTCTGGCTTCCATTATGGTACATGAAGTAGCTTATTTGTGTGTGTGTGTGACCCTGCAAGAAACACTGAGGTGAACTTTCATACAGACCGTGGATGGTGGTAACTGAATATGGCAGACAGTGTGTTTAATGTATTTATATAATGGCAGGTGGTAGAGACTAAATAATATAGAATCTGGGAGAACACTGGGAACACTGGTTTTAGATTTTAACCCCCATCTAAACACGGCTAAATTCCCTCTTGCTCCACATATCTAGTATTTTGAAAGTTACCTGCAGAAGATAATTGCTATGCAAACCAAATTATGATGACTGATTAGGTTAAACCAATTAGTATTAAACACATTATTCTACACAATATTATCTGAACAAAAGCCAGACTAATGTACCATAAAGGTGGGGTGGAGGGGCAAGGTGTCCAAATGACTTGACAAGGTACGGTACATGATGGATGCTAAGTGTTCTCGTAGACAGACAGTTTGATCAGATGTATTCAGACTCTACACATTAGGAGAAAAAACGTCATTCAATCTCTTTAAAGATAATTAAGCACCGTATGCTTTGGGCTGTAATACCCCTGGGCAGATATCATAGCATAATGGCTTTTAATTAATCTCCCCAAATTGAATCAAGATTTTACCTCAGTGACAGATACCTTTCATATCATATCTGTTAGTGAATGAAGAGATGAACACGGTGCCTCTATATAAACAGGCAATTCAGACTTCATACACACATTCACGTACAGATAGGAGGAGACAGCCGGTGACAGGACGTTTGAGATGGTGTTTGTCCCCTCTTGACAGACTTTAGGACAGAGATAAATATTCACTCTGCTGTGTAAGAGTGATAAACTGTCCTCTCAGAGTTCTGACATTGGTTTAAGGGAAGATATCAAAACGGTACAGAAAAGGGAAGATGGAGAGAGTCTGTTGAGGTGTGCTGCTGACTAAAGCTGATTTCATATCATACGTCCTTCTGCAGTTTTCTTATTTTAAGTTAACGTTTCCAAATAATCTCAAATGGTCTCAAATCTGTCTCTGTCTCTCTCTCTGTCTCTAGAATATTATATAGAGTACTGTGTATATATATATATATATATATATATATATATATATACACACAAAAACATACATATACATACACACACACACACACACACACACACACACATATATATAATGTTTTTGTGTATACATTATATATACTCTAGGTAATATTCTATTGTCTATAGATTTATATATACTATATTGCTAAGTGAAAATGTTCTAGTCTGTTCTGATAAAGTATTTCTCATTTCAGATATAAAAAGTGCTGCAAAAATACGGTGGAAAAATACACTTCAGTCTGTGGGTAGTTACAGCCTGACGGTAACACAACACATGGGACTTTCACTGCAGTTGAAATTGCTTTCAGCCTAAATCAGACTTCTGTGTAAAAGCTGTAAGTTCTTAGAAAGTTTCCAGCTTTCCCAGTAAAGTACATGTAGATCCATTTATTGAGGTTAAAGGCCCACAATTACAGATCAGCATTATGTCTAAGTGCTTCATGTTTCCAACTAAGAGGCAAACATCAAACTTTTTCCGCAAGCGAAAGCCATTCATTTATTTTTATTATAGTGCATTGCAAAGGTGCAACATAAATGCCACCGGAATAGTAAAGTTTATATAGTGAAGACACTGCGTGAACTCTGCTGAACTCTCTCACATCTAATTTTATTCTGTTTTAAGTAATTAAACTCTTAATTTCAGGTCGCAGTCAGAGCAATGTCTACCTGTAAAGCAATTTGGTCGCTCTCTTGAAAAAGTTGATTAAAAAATAGATGTGACAGCAGGGCCCAAAAATACCATGGAGTAAATAGCTCTCCTGCAAGGCTGGAATGGTAACATGGTGTGTCATAACTGAACCCACAAACCCGGCATCTGTTTCAGTGATTGGTTCATGACACGGAGCCCGGTGGAGCGCCAGATCCTGTCTTGCCCCGTCTTGCCCGCAGCCTTGATTTTAATCAGAATATCTAATAGATGAGAGGCAGGAGGTGCACATTGTAAATTAATAAGATTTACTAGATGAGCTTGAGTTGGCACCATATCACTTCTGTCGACCTCTGGGGCCACCAATTCCTGTCAATTAAATTCTCACCGGGCAAGAAACGGCAACGGCTGCGTCAGGTGACAGGAAACGCCCATGCTGACGTGGTGATGCTGACGTGCTAAAAATGCGACACTTTGGAGTGATGCTTGGTTTTGGTCGAGGGGAAGGGAAATAACACTGTTGTGAAATTAATACACATGTCATATTTGCTTAGAGTTTTGCTTATGATGAGGCCAAACACACATTAAACAAGCTATTCGCTTGCGTTGGTGTGCACCAACCTGTGCACACACACGCTCGGCCCCGCAAAACACCTTTATATAAACATCTGATTTAGATGTGATATGTGACAGTATAGTGTCAGAGTTGGCATATATTTAATATATTCATCAAAGCCAGATAAATAAACAGGGTGGGAGGAATGGGATACCAGAGAGGTAGGGGTGCAGGAGAGCGAGTCAAAAATGCGCTAAGACCTGACTTACCGTGTGAAATGCTAATACTCCATATAACTTTATCCCTACTTGTTTCTTAAGTGTCAACGTGATGGCAGCTTCCACGAGTAAAACAAACAAACAGCAGAAGAATGTTTTCCTTCCGGTGTTATTGTTTGTCGTGCAGGGATGATAAAGGCTAACTTTGTGAAGGGCAATCACTGTATCTGCTAAGCCATTGTAATATAGGAAACTATAGAAGTAAATGCAGCGATCTCTCATTTGAAATTACCACAGAGTTCCAGCCCTCTCAGTGTTGGATAGGATCTTTACATCTGTGCCCAACCCCTGAGGTCAGCGCTGGGGAAAATTATTTTTGCTTGGGCTGAGAGGTCACGCACTCCAGATACATGAAGCTTTTAGTGGAGTTTTGTGTTGGATGTTAAATCCTAACTGTGGCAGGTTTCTTGCCGTTTTATGATGTCTGGTTGTTTGGCCCTGCCACCCATGGTAAGGAGAGACCTTAGCGCTGTTCGACCAATTTGTCTTTATTCAACATTTTTCATGAGCGTTTTGGCCGCGGGTGGTACAACACACGTAGCCTGACCCTGACCAGACCCCTGTCTGCTGTAGCTTTCCAGCCGCTTGTCTGTACTTGACATATTTGTTGTTCAGTCATCCCTGACTGCTTGCATCCGCTATTCACTCTTGTACTCAAGGACATAATATTGACAAAATATAGGAGCTAGTGATTTTAAAGCGCTTTATAAAATGATGCTGAATGTATTCGCATTACTGGTTACCTGTATATGTTTTCAGATGCTCTTTTTTAACTAATTTAACCAGCAAAATATTCTTAAACAACAATTACTGGAGGTCAACTGGTAGCACATAAGTTTAACCAGTTATGTGAGTTTAACCAGTTAAGTGCCCCCAACCCAGCCAAATTCTATTTCATAGAATTTCGAGACAAAATGTGTGAATTAACTGAGCTCATTGTCCCACTAAAATAGACTGAGAGTGACATTATCAGGAAGGTTTGGTGAGTGAAGAGGCTGAAGTGTAGAGCAGAGGTGCGGTTTAGGCTGACATGACAGTAGATAATACAGCAGTCTGTAGCACCTGTTATCTGTGTGGCTCTGGTCTCAGATCAGTGGAGCTATAGATAGTGACCGTGTGGCATACTGTAATCTGATGAAGCACAAAGCAACAGTGACTGAAATATTAATGTTAGTATTGATAAACACCTGTTTACTCAAGTAGAGCAACACGTAGCTCCACCAGGCAGCTCTTTTGCTTCTGACAGCTTGTGAAACATGGAGATGTGGGGAGCACCTGGAGCTTTTGGGCTCCAGTAAACACTAGCTAAGATTAGAAGATTCCAGCCCAAGACGTCCAGGCTGAGGGAACCAGAGGAACTTGCATTGATTGTTGTTGGAGTTTATGCAGTGATGCAACATCTGAGACGTTGTTGTTGTTGTCTTGCATTTTTCTTGGAGATGTGATGATGATCAATGTTCTACAGAATAGAAAACATTTCCAGTTTCCAACATTTCTCTGAACATTATTTACATAAAGGTTTTGAATTACAAATGTGTTTAGGGTGATTTGTGGTGATGTTTATGTCAATGAAACATTGTGTTGGCATTAAGTGACTCTTTTTGAAGAAGCCAACATCCTGTTTTTTAAGTCATGTGTTAATTAATCCTTTTCTTCTTTGCTTTTAATGCGTGTTTTAATCTAGGTTCTCCATCGTGTAAGGTAGTGTCTAAATGAGTGGTTTTAGCAATGTTAAGACATTGGCAGATATATTAAAGGCAATCAGAAATGAAAGAGTTGGACCCTCTACAGATTGAAACAATGAAACAATGACTAGAGCCCTACTGAACTCCCTTAACTTAGTAAGCTTTGCAGTTTTTATCATTAATTTCCAAGGAAGAATGGAATAAGATTCTCCATCTGTTTTCCTGACAAGATTGGGACATTTGGGGTCGTATTTGCTCACGTTTAGCTTCACAGAGTATGCCATACAATATCAATAGCAGTGGCATAAACTTAGTGCTTAATTAAACAGCTGTTTAATGGTATTTGAAATCAATACACTAAATAGTAAAAGACCCTTTACCCAATTAACAGGAGTCAGCGATACTAAAACATTTATACATGGGAATTGTTTGTGGCACAGAAATAAAACAAAACTTTCATGTTTTGCACATTTGAAGACATTTGAACGGCACATTTTCACTCAAGTTATTATGCTGATCATTTATTTTAAACTAACAATTGTTGCTGGAATAAAAATGTTATATTAGTGACCTCAGACTGTCAGGACCCGACTGTATTGTCTAAACAAGTGCCACAGAGTGAAGTATTTTTTTCAAAGTGAGGCAGAAACTCTGTGACAGACACTCATTTTATTCAAATTGAAAGCAGGAAGCTTAGATGCCTGGAGACAATCTCCACAGGTGGCTGTTGTGTGTGATACAGGATGTTGTGTTTCACATAATGAAGACCGTGAGGTCCCTGACATTGAAGACAGCTGCACAATAGCGTTTTGACAGATAAAAACAGAGTTCACCAAAAATAGTGAGCCCCCCTCGAACCCATGTTAGGTCCTCATTCTTATTCACTCGCTTTGATCTCCAAGATGCAGATGCAGAATGTGTGAGTTTGGAAACCAAGACAGGAGGTGGGGTCGCTTGGGAAGGTGTTTTGACAAAACTTTTAAAGTTAACAATGTTAGCTGTGTATATGTCTGGGTTAGCGCTGTATGCAAATCTGTTGTCAACAAAAAGAGACTGAAAGCCATTGGAAAGGTATTTATAGTGAAATCTGTAAGCGAGTCATTTTAAGTACTGAAATGCACAGATTCATGAAGCATTTATAATGAATCTGTCACGCCTAATACATCCTACAAGAAAATCGAAAATATATAATAATGAAAGTAAAACTTATGTAATTGGTTTCATTCATTAGCATTTTTTTATTTGCTTTTACTGTAATTGCGACTGTAACAATGGTTCTGTAAGACAGATGCTCTAGTCATGCCTTATTGATTCTCTAAAGCAAATCAATTTTTGTGATATTAATTAAATGTGAAGATGAAGACAAGAACATGTTGTCTTTTAAAGATCATATTCAGAGGAAGAGACACAGTCTGGATGTGGAGACGGTAACAGAAAGGCCATTATTGTTCTTCTCATTGATTTGATGCAAATAAATGATTGCATCTGCAACAAACGTAAAGTTATCATGTTGTTATTATTCAGTAAAATATTGTAAGGCTTAGTGTTTGTGGCATTTATATTGCAATACTTTTTCTGCCAGACTTTGTTTAGCTATAAACAATGCTGTTTTTATTATGCTCTGACATATAGTAAAAAAAAAACACACATATATATGTGTGTGTGTGTGTGTGTGTGTGTGTGTGTGTGCGCGCATATATATATATGTATGAAATATGTGATGTGTGTGTGTTTGTGTGTGTGTACATATATTGAATTTCTATTAGCATCCTTTATTGTGGTAATGTTTCTAAACGTACTCTATCTAGGTTCTCAGACTCTTTTCCATTCTCCATTGCATGTATGCAGTTTAGTGCGCTGGGCTGTGCGATTGATTAGAATACATATTAAAGCAGATGTGGAGATCTGTGCTGAAAAAACAATAGCTCTCATTTAACCAGCCCCAGTCACCGCAATCAGCCCGACTCTCACATCCTAAGCGGCGGCCGCATTACTGCTGTAATCTCTGATTACTGATAAACGCACACAAGCAGGAGTCAAATTTGCACTTATTATTCAGACTCTTTCTCCTCTCCTCCTTGTGTTCCACTTCACTGCTTTTGTTTAAAAACCCACAATCTAGACCGAAAGGACGGTGCGGCGATGAGACGAATGTTGCACACCAGACATTTTCTCTGTTGTTGTAATCAGGCATGAATGTTAAAATCTGTAGTAAAGTGAAGATCCACATTTTTTCAGCTCTTCCAATTTTTTTCATCATTTAATCACAACACTTGCTTTGCCCCGACATCTGCGCCACATTTTATGCACAGTTGTGTAACACGTTCCCCTGCTTATGCCACAAATAACCCGTTCATATGAAATAGCGGCTACCTACGCACAAACACACAACACAGTATCTTCCTCATTAGATTTGTATCATTTGCTTGTGTCAATTACTCCATTCAGAACTTCCTGCTGTGCTTGTATGAGGCCTTTATGGTTTTGAAGTGGGTCTTCTTCAGTCTTACAGATAAGTCACACAGGAACCGCTCACACAGGTGTTCTGACTGACATGCGATGTGACCAATCACAGTTTGCCATGTTTTGACAGTGTACAGTATGTGTGCCTTTTTTGGAGGTTGCAATACATGTGTAAATGCATTGCAATAATGCTAGGTTTTAAACGGATACAGCTTTTGTAAAAGCATTTTGCATGCTGTGCTTAACCGCAGTAAAACCATTGTTCCATCCATTTAAAGCTCCATCGCATTAAGGCAAACAAAACACAATCATTGTCAGCTATCAAATTGTTTTTGTGAGCAATGTACCTGTTATTATGCAGAATATTGTTATGCAATTTATTTCTGCAGTATTGTGCGATTAACCTGAAGGACAGTGTTTTTTTGCAGTTGCTGATGTCTGCAGAAAAAACCTCAACAAGCTGTTTGATGTTGTGAACTGGATGTTGGCGCGCACAGCGTATTTCTTATCTAATGCGCCACAAGGAGGATCTACCCACGAGTCCATGCGCTCAGGTTGCATTGCAGCATGCGACATGAATAAGCAATTTTGCTTCTTATTATCAGAACTTTTACCGGAATTGTTAGTTTGGGGTAAAGATATTTTAGTTTTTCAGATGCACAATTACAAGGTAAAGTTTGTTGATTTAATCTTTAATGCTTCTAACTTCACATTATCCTGTAGGGGTACAATTACAGGAATGTTGTAATCAGCGAACACTTAGAAAATAAGAAGCTGAAATGTGTCAGATTGATGAGCAATTCCTCAGTCTCAAGAGTCCACACTTCACGTCTGTACTTGTTTTATCCATATGAGGTTAAAAAGAAATGGGGGGGAGGAGGAAGATGAGGAAAACAAGGAAGACAGAGAGAGGAAGAGTGTGAGTGACAGATGCGTCTTACACGCCCTCAAAGTGAGGCATTATTCCAAAAGCCCAAGGTAGACCATCCTGTGCCCTTGGGTACACAGCACATTCAAACAAAAGAAATAGAAGGAGAGAAAAGATGACTTTTCGCAGTGTTTGTTATTGATTTAATGCTTTATAAAACGGAGGTTCGAATGATCTGAAAATAACAGTTTTGGCAGGGTCCCCAATTTTCTGTTTGCTCTGTAAGGTCATAAATCAAACATCACTAGAATATGGTGAGGAATTATAACATAGTCTGTTTGCTGAAAGTCAAAAGCAGAACTTACTGTGTTTGTAGAGACCTGGATAAAGGTATTTTTATTGGTTCTCTGCCTCTTCTCAGGGCCCAATGAGTGTTGAGCTGTACTACAGTGGACCTTAGTGAGAACACTTGTTAGTGTGTTTCTAGGTGTTCTGACAGAACGTGGCCTGACAGAATTAACCCGTATATGAGTTTCAATCCCTATTAATTGTAAGTCTATTTTTCAAACATTGGGTGTACATACACACACACACACAAACACACACACTCATATCTTTTGCTATAGTACAAAATATGCAACACAAAAGTCACAATGGAGTACTTAAGGAATACTTAAGGTGTACTGGGTTTGTATGGCAACAATAAAGCATTGAAGTTAATAACAATCAAATCTCAATGTTTGCATCTATAGATAATTTACTTGTCAACAACTGAGCATCATTGTTTCAGTTGACTGTTTCCCTGCAGTGCTTTTTGGTGTAACAAAAGTCTCCACTGTAACAATGATGTCTCTATTCATAGCTATATTCATGTTTGCTGACTCATGTGAATTAGCAAGAATCAATTAAAACAGTGATAACTTACTGAATTATAATAATGAATATTGAATATGCAGAAATAGGGACTGTATGTTTTCATTGGAGTCAATTTCCATAAGTAGTGGTGTGCTAGTTTTGCGACTTTAACATCGCATGATAGCATCATGCATCTCCAGTGAATACTGTATTTCTGAATCAATAACAAATTATATTTCTGCCAAGCCTCTAGAAATTCCAGAAGGTGAAAGCAATATTAAAACAGCTCGGGGTCGTCTTTAGGATTACGGTCAAAATGAACAACAAAACCCTTCAGAATGAGAAACAAGACAACTAACACCACATGAAAATACATTTAGCACCCTTGTGGCCACACAAAGTCTGTTTGCTGGTATAGTGTAGCATTGCCATTATGCCTTGTCAGTGTTTGGTGTCATTCCAAAATGATAGTTAATGGATAAATCAGGAATAATTATTGGTTTTATAAGGAATAATAACCATGCTTCCAGGGGTTCCAAGTTCTTTCAGGAAATTCTGTTTCCTTAATTGAATGAAGGCATTTTTGATTAGGCATTTAAGAGTTCCATTTAGACTAGCAACACAAAGGTTGTGGGTTCGAATCTCAGGTAGCACTCAACTGTTAATAATGTACACCTTGGATGAACTGCAAGTTTCTTTTGATAAAATGCATAAATGTAAAAAAAAATTGTTTTAGCAGATTAATTTAATTAAATTATTGTGACCAATTGTGTTCTGTGCATGTCTATCACATTCAAACCCTAAACTGATGACCTAACATGCCTCCATTGAGTGAATATAGCTTAGCTGGAGGTAATGGGATTATAAAAACACACATGCTTGATTTGCATGCATTTCAGACAGCAGAAGCCATTACCTTACACACTGTTATCTGCCTGGACGACTCCTTCCGTTCCAAGGTTAATGTAGACGCAGTGTTTGGGCGAGTGAATAAGGCTGATAATGCACTGGAAAACATCCAGGGGCCGGAGTGTCACGCCCCATCTGCATTAAATACCTCATCAGTGCTTTGCATTTGTTCATGCGACGCTGTTGGCGCATTCGTGAATGTCTACGATGTAGAAGACCTTTGTTTTAGGCCCTTACAGCGGCTAGTGACAGCATCATATACTGTAGAGCGACTGTTAATATCTGTCACTCAACTGGGCATCTAAAGTCAAGCTGCTTCTGTGTTTTTTTTTCCCAGAATTGTGCTTGTTGCTCATTGTAAGATGGGAAAATGTCCGTTTTAGTAGCTGCTTGAAGACAAAAAGACACCTTTGAATCTCATCTGTCTTGACATTGGGAGGTGAGTGTGTTTTGCAAGAAAAACACAACAAACCTTTCATATATCCGTCTCTAAGACACAGAATTGCTCTTAGCTAACTTGTGTGCTAGCTTGAGTGTTTTGTTGTGAAAGAGGTTCTTTCAGGTAACTGTTAGATTGTAAGATGTTATTTTAAAGTCTAATGAACACTTAAGCTTTGCTCCTGTTCAATAGAGTCTGAGTCTTCCTGTGTCACCGTAATATCAGCTTTAATAAATTAATACCCCTGTTAATCTACAGGTGAAATGGGGATCCTGTTTCCTGTGCTCTGATTGGTTGAATATCTTATTACATAGAAGGTGATTGTAGGACATGGACGTGAGTTGATGGGGCTCAGAGGAATAGTTTCTTGTCTTCAGAAACCATGGATCTTGTATTTTAACATAATTATATATGATACATTTTTTCTCTGCATTAAATGAATGACAAGGTTCATTTCATTCATTAGCACATTTAATTAATTTCTCTCATTAAAACAATAGAAAATTCAGTCTTTTATAAACTTTAGGAGGTTTTTTAAGGTTTGTGCATCTCTGAAGTTGACAATGAATGTTTTAATGTCTACCTCACATCTATGAATTCTAATAAGATCATGTTGTATTATTTAAATTACCAAGACATTTTGAATTTGTCACAATTTAAACTTGAGAATCTCAATACGAGTTTTCTGTTGAAGTCAAGTAATAATAAATTTGAAAATGCAGCCCTGCTCTTATCTTCGTAATGTAAATTGAAATTTCATTCAGCCCCAGTGCAGAAAAACACAATTACGTCTCATTTCGGCCGACTTCTGTGAATGCATTGTGCAAACACAAACATAAACGTATCAACAGAACTGCTAAATTAGGATGAAGACAGAAGTCTTGAATGATGTTTTAGAATTGTGCTATTATTCTACAGCTGTGTAGAAGATAAAGTTGTACAGCAAACAGATTTGAAGATAGACACAAGGTCATTTTAAGGGCTTGGCCGGTGGGCACGGCTACCCCAAGGCTTCCCCCCGGTGTTGTAAGTCCAGAGGGCAGCTTGCAACCACAAGTGCAGGTTGAGGTTTGCAGATGAGACCGGCTGGCATGAAACATCTCATTGGATGCTATTCCAGGCACCAAATGGATCAATGAGATAAGAATAGGACCAGTGGAAATGATGTTCCCTCATTAGTGTACATGATTAGCTCACCAGTGGTGGCTCTGTAATTTTCTTTTGTTAGATTGGAACTTTCTCAAGATGACGTACGTTTGGTTACATTAACATGAGGACCATTACATTTACATGTATTCATTTGGCAGATAATTTTATCCAAAGTGACTTTTTTAGCAGTACTTGCATCCCCTGGAATCAAACCCACAACCTTTGGTTTGGACAACCAGTTGAGCTACAGTCCAAGTCACAGTATAAGGCCTTAGCAACCAATAACTGTAAATCTATGAAGGAACTTTTTCTAAAGCAATCATGAATTCACAAATTTAACACTGTTAATACGGCAGTATTAAAAAGCACAATAAAAGCTAATTAAATGCTTTAAAAATATCCTTATCATTTCAATTGGTGGCATAAACATTGCATGTTTTTTGTATAAGGATATGCACAGTATTTAGATACAGCAACCTATCAGAGCTGAGCTGATTGTACTTGTTTGAGTTATTGGAGTGGAGTATTTCAGTACACGTCCATTGTGAACGTGACAGAGGTCAAGTCCCTGTGAGATTCTGTGGTAATGAGTCCGTGTACTCCAGTGTCTGACAAATGACCCTCAGTGCATATGAGATTTCTCAGCGTCTGCCTCCTGACCTGAGAAACCACAGCTCAACAGCACAGTAAACAGCATCACTATTGTCTTACTGTATGTGCGTGTATTTATGTATGTATGTATGTACTGTACCAGATTCTACTGCCAGAAACTCAATGCGTTACAGAGCAATACATTTTAATTAGGGACTAACTATATATATATTTATATATACAGAATATATTCACAGAATATTCCATAATTTCAATTGCAATTAATATAAATATTAAACTTTTTGTTGAGATCTCACACTTTTATGTGAAGATAATTCAGAAGATAATTTCTGCATTATTTTGACAGGCAGGTAATTCAATAAATAAACGTACAGTTAATTGACAGGTTAAACGTAGTTCATTTTAATGAAATTTTCATTGTGACATGTTGTTATTTATGTTATAATCATCATAGAGTTCATGAATCCGCTGTTGTAACACTAAAAATACAGCTTTAGTGGTGTGTGTGCTTGTGTTTGTGTGTTTGTGTGTGTGTGTGTGAGAGAGAGAGAGACATGAGTTTGACTTGTGTTATTTCCTGTATCTCATTTCTAACTGTAACATAAGAGCAACAGAAGCACGGAAACTATTTTCAAGTGTTTCCAAAACTTTGGGAACATTTTTATTTTGAAAACTGTTTTCCCTTCATATAATTAGACTTTTCCCTTTAAAATCTGGTTCAAACTGTTTTCAATGTCGGTGGCTGATGACAGCATAAATGAAAATGCTTGACACTCAGTTTGCCTCTGGGCATTACCCAAGACTCATAAAAGATTCATGCAGAATTAAACAAGGACCATGAATAATGTGCCATAGCGTAACAGCTTCCTATAATGGCTCTTGAGTGACGGCTTTTAGTGCTGGATCACCAATGGAAACTGGATTATACATTAAAAACACAGTCTGATGTTTTTGTCTGATGTTTTTGCATGTTTTGCAATTGTGTGTTCAGGTCAGTTCAGGTCGTGAGGAGTCATGCATCCATTGTACTCAGAAACCACTGCAGGTTTAGTAACTGAATGTTCTAACCAGTCCAAAAAAAGAGCATTTAAACTGAGGTGCACAAAATAAAGAGGGTGACTGTGAAATTGTTTTAAAGGCACAGCAGTACAAACAAAGCCTGTTTAGTTCTAAAGGTCAAAGAGAAGATGGGGGGTTTAATTTGGTTTTTGGTAAAGAAAAAATGTTACCTACATTATTTATTAGGAAAATATATGGGTAATAAAAAATGAATGTCATAGACATAACTTTTTCTAATTTAGTGTCTTGGTTTTCAGCAAAGGTTGTCTGGTTGTCTAGCAAGGCCATGGTTTTTCTAAGACTGGCTCTCACGAGTACAGTAACCAAACTATGTGTATATATATGAAGGTTGTATGCAAATATCTGACCTTCATGTATTCATTTGAATATTGCATACTGTATCTAAAGATATAAAATTCATGTGTATACACACACACACAGTGGCACATGAATTCGTGTTGTTTGCTTTGAACTCAAATGCTCTGTTACAAAACATTTTAAGACATCATAGGTTCCTTCTGAATGTGAAGGCTGCCAAATTAATTATGCCGCCTTCTAAGATATCTTGTTTTAACCAAATTGTAAAGGCATAACCCTGAATGCACTGCAGTGTATGTGTGTGTGTGTGTGTGTGTGTGTGTGTTTATACGCTTATGATAGTTACACCTGACACCTTAAAAATAAACTTACACCTGATTCAACACAGATTCAACACCTGCCATCTCTGATGTCATCATGTTAAAAGTTATGATGTCTTCAGTTGAGTGAGTGAGGAAGAGAGAGAGAGACTGTGTTTTTAAGTTTTGATGCATCATAAATATGTATGCCAGTCAACAGAAGGATAGATGATGATGAGATAGAAGGAATACGAGGAAGAAAACAGTGACAGGGAGAATTGCGAGACAGAGAGACTGAAAGAAATAGACAACAATTCATCTTTTGTCTGGAAGCGATCATTCCGGTTTCATATTTAACTATTATCAACTTTAGATTGTTCCTTTACTGTCAGAAACTCTAACAGATGATGTGATGCGTCACTTTATATTCCCTGAATCAAAACAGGTAAAACAAACAATGTTTGTCTGGATCTATTTATTTGACTTTTAGTGTCAAATTCAGTTTGTATGTAAAATGTTCAAAGTTCTTATAAGCAGTACAAAGATGATTTGACGTGTCCAAGCTTCACTTTAAAGAATTTTTGGGTAAATTAGAAACTTTTCTTTATTAGCAACAACACTATTATTAAAGAATTTGTAGTTTCATCATTAGTGCTCTATACGTTTTTGTTGTACCGTTTTCTTGCTTGTTTTAATCTTATTAAAGAGGCTTTGGCCGTAAATTTATGAAAGTGTTTATCTAAACCTCTGCTGTGTCATTTCCTGCCTCCAGAGTCTCACTTTGTGTCGGTTTACCTCACGGAGTGTCGCCCCTCTCCAAATGTTTGCCAAGTGCTTAAAAGGCACCATATTCATCTTGTCTTTAAGTGTGGAACAACCAGTATAGACTTTCATCACAAGGTGTAGACGCTGCGAAACGACTTATACTCCAGAACAGCAGCTGAAAACTGCCACACTGGTAATGTTATCTCTCTCCAACACATGCAGTTTAGTGTCTCTCAGCTTTCTTCTGATTCAATCATAGCACAACAGGTTTCCAGTCTCTCTCTCTCTCTCTCTCTCTCACGCACGCTTACAGCATATAGGCTACAATCTAGCTCTGGCTTAGCATGTATGTTCATGCATCAGGCAGATTCAAATCTGCTACTGTGAGTCGCGTCAGGAATTACGGTGGGCCGAATGCGAACATTAACAAAAACAAATTAAATTACAGAAAACACGACAACCTATGACAGTCCGAACTGCAAAGATAGAACAGATTAATTTTCAATGTGGGTAGTTATTTTATTTAAGCTACTGAGAAATATTTGATCAAATGGTTATATTCTTCAAAGAAAGATTTTATGTTAAGTCTCAGTGTCTGCAGTGTCATTAGAAATGCGTAGACACCTAAAATGCTTTATATGAGAATCGCAAGCAGAGGCAACATACACGCACACACACGCACACGCACACACATCAACAAACACGGCTGCTCTTTGCATGAGGTGGATGCTGCAGTCTGTCACCTGTTGTGTACAGTTACCACAGTCTGTTACCACATCTGACTGTGTAGTGTGACATTTTTACCTCATTTCCAATTGAAAACCTGATTTTACATGGATTCAACACCTGCTGCCTCTGCTGTCATCATTTTATCATGCATTGGAAATCATATCATAATTCAAAGATATAATATTACAGACAATAATTTAATATGAACTCTTAAAGTTAAATCTTGAACTAGCAGAATCCTCATGTATTTTTATTACGAGTCAACTGGAGTTTATGAGATTAATAGGACAGATTAAAAGTGGTTACAAGAGTGTGTTGGACTCGGGTCAGGTTCAAAATTAATCTGTTCTATCTTTGCAGTTCGGACTGTCATAGGTTGTCGTGTTTCTCAGACAATACAACCAGTTTCTGCATTTTAATTTGTTTTTGTTAATGTTCGCAGATATCGGGGGGCATTCGGACCACCATATTTCCTGATCCTCACGACTCACAGCAGCAGATTTGAATCAGCCTGAGTTGATATGAAGACCTGCTATTGTGCTACAGGGCTCTGATTTCCTGTTCATTGCACCTGCTGGGAAATGAATGCATTTGGAAATTCCCTTAACCAAACTCCAAGGTCCTCAGCTTACCTGATGTTGTCAAGGCAACAGCAGAAATGTGGAGTTTCTTGAGGACACATCGGGCCGTGCAGGGCCACGTTTCATTTAGACAATATTTAAACGTAAATGCTAACATTTTATGACTGTTTGTTAGTGTTTTTCTCTATTTGAATGTCGGTGAGAGAATTATTTAGGATTGTCCTGAGAGAGGAGACTGAGTGGGGGGCAAGATTTTATAACCCATGGATAGCCCACCCATGAATGCTGCCTTTGCAGTTCTGATCAAATGCTCAATGTTTTAAAGTCAAAGATGCTTTAATGTCACTCAAGTTCACGCGACACAGTTTCATGTGTTTATCATTTAATGTTTTGATTCAGCTTTGACTTAAAGGGATTTTTTTTAATATCTCTAGTTAAAAGTAGGTTACACAATTGTGCTTGTTGATTTAGACATTAAGACACATGCAAATAAACAAACTAATTAATACAACCATCTTTAAAACATTATTCTTACTTTTCACAACATGTCTATTTGTTTTAAGTTTTTAATTTAGTTAATTTAACAGTCCAGCATTTCATGTGACCAAACATTTGATGTTTGAGTAAAGATAAAATAAAAATACATACAAGTCACTTTATTTTTACACAATAAATATATATTAAAAATAATATTATATATGGTTTTTATTATATAGTGTATAAAAGCAACAAGGCCTCATCACAGAGACTCCCAGTGAGGGGCTGCAGGGTTCCAGGGCAGCGGCACTGACACTGACACGCTGGGACTGACAGCACTGCATGTTCATGACTGTGTCTGAGGGAAACTCACCTTCATGTCTCATCTCAGCATCTGTTTGGAGTCCAACACTTTCACGCTGGTGTCTTCCTTAATTAGGCCAGAATGCTCAGAGACGACCAATAATCTGTCATCCTTTATAAACGTGCTCAGGAAAGATCAATTATTTTGACCCCCTGACAGATGTACCTGCAGGCCGACAGGTGTGTCCACACCAGTGCGTGTGTGAGAGAGAGTGTGTGTGTTTCTGTGTGCTTGTGAGGGAATGTGTGTGTGTGTGTGTGTGTGTTTGTGTTTGTGAGAGAAAATGTGCATGTGTTTGTGTGAGAGTGTGTTTGTGAGAGGTGAGTGTGTACTTGTTTTGTACAAACATGGTACTTGTTTTATGTACAACGCAGGTAAATATACACCAAGTATGGGAAGCTTAAACTTGTTGCAAGCTGAAGATTTATTTATCTTGTCATTGTAAATTTATCCTGCTAACTGACATCATTACAGGGCTGATCAAATTTACCTTAAGCTACTTTTCTATCAATTGATTTATTTTTCTTATTTCTTGTAACATTTCAATTTCTGTTCTTTCTTTGAATTTTCAAAGGCACATTACAAGCAATAAGACTTTTAAAGTTATAATATTGGTGATTTACCTTTATTAGTATTTTACCAGAGGAAAGGTTAAATACTAATAAAGGTAAATCACCAATATTATATGTAAATCACCAATATTATATTTCCATTTTATTTTTCATTTACACATTCATGAAATGTAAAGAAATTGTTCTTGACAAGCTGTTCTTGAGTTCTACATGTTATGGCAAGTACTTAAGCAAAGGCTAACATTAACAAACACAGACAGGCGCTTAGTGCTCACTAAAGCGTGAAACAGATTGGAGGTTACACACAAATTAACCTCAAAAATAGCATTTAATAATACATGGTAAAGTTTTGCTAAGAATCTCATAAAACATTATAATAAAGATTAAGTGTCAATGGAAAACTCTTGTATTCAATTCAAGGTTTTAGCAGTGTTACAGTGCAGCTAAGCTAGCAGTGACATCATTCTTGTTAGCAATGTTAAGCCTTGTTAACTTGTCAAGGTGTTTTAGTAGTTAAAAATGTAAAGGACTGGCCCACATTCATGAATCAGGAGCAGAATACATTTCTGTGTAAACTGTTAATTTAAAACATATTCAGTTTACATGAAATCGTTTCCAGAAAATCGTTCTGCTCATGATTCATAAATGAACCCCGGTGGTCCCTACTGTAAGATTTCCTGACCAAACCTATGTGCTGTTTGCAACAGTGTTACTGATACTAACAAATAAATCCAGTTTGCCAGCAACGCAATTAATCCTCCTGCGTTCACAGACGTTCCTTAACCAAAACATGGTGGGTGTTAATCACGTAACATGATTAGCTATTTCTACCGAACTTCAAACAAACATGTGCAAGTACGACCCACACAGATTTTGAGGTAGCGTCTGCAAGTTGCTGTATAGCTGCCTGATGGATGTGGTGCAACTGCATGATTAACCTACTGTAGGCCTGCTGCCTCTGCCAGCTTCTGCAATGCTTTTAAGATCCAATAAGATGCTATGTTGTCCCTATATATCATATATGTATATATATGTATGTATGAATAACAATTCATGGAGGATGCTAGTTTACACTGGATAATGCTGGTTTACAGCTAGTCAAGTTAATGGGATAGTCGAATAAATCTCAGTCAGGCTGGTTAGTTAAGTTGGTCATGGCTTTGGTATCTGGTTGTTGGTATCTGGTTGTAAACAAACCTCGCTGGTTAAGCTAGTTAAGAAGCCTGCTGGGGAGACTGTATGCTAGTGAGCAACAGGAACGGTCAAGTCAGTTAATTACTCCTAAAGCCTTTAAATGTCCTTCATTGCACTTCATTGACTTTTACTGTGACAGACGAAGTGAGACACAGTTTTGAATGTTGAGGAGGGGGGCGGGTCTGCCTCCAGTGAGTGTGTTGGGGTGGGTGGAGGTGACGGGGGGGTTGGCTGGAGGTGAAGGGGTCAGCTGTGTGCCACTCCCAAAGCACTGAAGTAGAACTAATGAGTCTGTAATAGCTTTCCATCAGCAAAACACACACACACATTCTTTCAAGGGTCCCGGAAACACCAACGTCAGAGAAAAATGTCTTCAGGGACTTCAGAAATGAGATTACATGTGACTTCATATAAATCATCTTCATATCCATAATGCCTTCATCAGCTTTCCACCAAATGCAGCCCTTTACATGTATCACTTAAGTACGTTTCATCGCTTCATTTAGAGAAACATGCTTTTGTGAATGGAGAACATCTGTGTTTTAGTAGCTAAAATGTCCACGCTCAGCTACCAGTCTTTAAGATGTCTTAATAGTGTGCACTGAAGGTGTGATTGGTGATATAAACAAGTGTTTAATTTTTAGCGTGTGCTTAATGTTTTATGATGTCTTGCTTATGGGCTTTTTACCTTTACAGCCTCTAAAGGCTGCCAGTACGTCAGGCTATAATGCTGCGGCGTCGCATTTAAAACAGCCCTCGTAACTGCAAGAATTCAGCTGTCAGAGGGAACGTGCTTAATATATGTTAATAGAGGATTAGCATGTGTAGGCAGAGGATATGCATTTGAGTGCAGGAATGTCCATTTCATGGTTGTCTCAGCTTTATAGATAGGCAATGACACACACCCACACACACCCACACACACACACACAGTATGTGGTGACCCGTCTGCCATTAGGGAGTTAACACACATATGTCATCCAGCAATGAGGGTGTTGGCAGCCCATTGCTTTCTAAATGATGCGACACAATCTGTCAAAGCTCAGACGTGCATTTCATTAGGTCAAGCACACACACACACACATACACATATT